>SRMA01026961.1:309750-554106 GCA_007224835.1 Danionella cerebrum | reverse complement strand
AGAGAGAGAAAGAGGGGAAGAGACAGAAACAGAGATTGAGAGAGAGACAGAAGGATGAGTGAGAGAAAGAGAGAGAGAGAAAGAGGGGAAGAGACAGAAACAGAGATTGAGAGCATACGAGACAGAAAAAGAGGGACAGACAGAGACTTTCACATCGTTATATTATTATTTATTCACATCTTCAAAAACACAACATGCACCAAATGCAATTATTCATTTGTTTAAAAGGAAAAATCTATTAAAATCCTCGATTTTACCAGTCTTTTATAATCAGAAGGCATCAGAGTCCCTGGTTTGTGCAAAATGCTTTTTCCTGGTTAAGTATATCGCCATCTTCTATCAGAAACACAAACCTGAGAAGTGAGGTCTACGTAAAAAATCTGATTACAAATTTGATAAAAACAAAAATAATACAATTCATAAAAGACTGTTTCCCGAAATAAAAGTCACGAAGTCATATAAAATTCTCCATTGGAGGGCAGCTGGGTATTTTTAGTAACGGTGGTTTGTATAATGCTCTTAAATTTTAAATAAACCCATGGGGTGTCTACCCTCCCTCTCCCAGGTGTTTCTTTTATTAAAAACCTTCCCGATGCCAGAACCTTGAAGGAAAATCTCACATCCGTCTCTTTTCTTTGACATAACTGAAACCTAAAATAAACATCTCCATGGAAAAGTTCTTCTTTAAAGAGCGAGAGAGAGAGAGAGAGAGAGAGAATATATAGGGGCAGATGGAGAGAGAGAGAGAGAGAGAGAGATTATTGGTGCCACGTTTTATTAGTCACGTTTCACACAAACACACACATTATTTACCTCCTCCACACATTCTGTAGATAAACCCACACAGCGCACACATCGTTTACTCAAACCCAATCTCACACGCCATCTGTCCGTACATTCCTGCACATTAGCGCTTCAGCGTTAGCATGTGACGGGTTTCTAAAGGGCCGGAAAGGACACAAACCATCATCATCTCGTGGTTTTAACGAATCTACTACAAAACGCTGGTAGAATTTTAATTAAATATATAAAATGCTTCTAGTGATCCACCAATGCTTTTGTAGCATTAAAAGTCTTTGAAGTCACATGACATCTGATCTAAATAATTTGATATCATAAATTGATCGTTTTGATGTTTAAAAGTATATATTAAAAAAAAAAAAAACATTTAAAAGAACCAAGGTGATCCAGCGCATACCTGTTTTTACCCGCTGACGTCTGCTCCAGTATCTTTCTGTTCTTCTGGGTTTTCTTCTTCTTATCAGAGTCTGATTCACTGGAGCCCTTCTCTGATTGGCTTTTGTTTGAGTCTCCGCTGTTGGATTCACTTCCTGACTCTAAATGCGAAGAAAAGTCAAAATGATGTTGATACAAAAAAGGCAGAGAAAGCAAATGAAGCAAATGAACTGTAACTAAATCAACAAGTTAAATGACAAAAAATTTGAGCTCGATTATAAACTTTGACCTTAAGGTGGCGCTCTTGTCTGCTTTTTTGGGGCTCAGCATTTGGTACTGATGACTCACACCAAGTTTGCTTCCAATCACTTCAACGGTTGCCGAGATAAAGCTTCAGATTGAACTTGGTTTTGCAATGGCGATGGAATCATTTTGATTCTAGATTGACGAGCATTGTGCGAATTAACAGAGAAACGCTACGAGCAAACAGATCCGGGTACTGTACTAGGAGTGAGCATGAACAAAGAGGAATATTGTAGTCTGATAGAAGCGACAACACGGTTGGCTTTGGTCTGCGCTAGTTGTTTGCTGTTAGGTTGGTGTGTCTGGGTCTTTAGAGAACAGCTCTTTGTGATGTTGTTCAGTTCTCACACGAGTTCACACAACACTGGTTCTTCCATCTTTGACCTGAAGCGGACCTTCACTGCTGCTGCTGCTGCTACTGCTGCTACTGTCCTCACTGCTGCTCCCCTCTTCCTCCTCCTCTTCTTCAGTGTCAGAGTAAAACTTCTCGTCTGATTTGGCAGCTTTGGTTTTACCATGTTTTGGTGCTTCAGTCTCTTTCACCTGGTATTGACACAGAGGAAGTTAGAGATTCACTGGAGAACAGCTTCATTTTGAGGATTTTTATCAACATTAACTGCTTTTTCTAATGATTTATTACAGATCACAATAGCTTTTATAAATGTAAAAGAATTCTGAGCTTTTTGAAAACGGCGTCAATATTCAACATTGACAGATTTGCTTACCAAGAAGAAAAAAAAAATCAAGACATTAATATATCCAGTTAATGGTATTTTTTTCTGCGCTATTTCAGAAAATAAGAACACATAAAACAAAAATAACATGTATATAAATATATATTAATTGATTTGAATGGACCTCATTTGAATGGACATTATAATTATTAAATATTGTGAAAAATCTATAAAATTATCCATAAAAAAATTAAAATGAATCAAAAGGTCATATATATCATGGTGATTTAATATTTGTTGTATTGCTGTTAATCCAAAGAGAAATAACTTCATTTCTCATTTATTTACACAATAATATTTAGCACCTTATCATAACTAACTTTGTAACTAAAGTAATTTTGAATTGTTTTAAGGTTTTCTTGTCATTAATTTTTGCATGTATTCTATAACTTCAATTTGTGTATTATCTTTATGATGTGAACTTATAAAGTGTTATTCCATTGATATTAATTAAAAATAATAGACTTACTGGCTCTATCACCTCCACATTTCTCACTGATTGGTCAGGAGCGACAGCAGGCCAATCAGAGAGCTCGAGGTACCCGGTGGCCTGGGAGTTGAGGGTGTGAGAGAGCGTCCCGAGCTGAAAACGATCGCGATCTGAAAGAAAGACAAAAGAGGAGGATTGAGGAGTAAACAAGCATAAAATCTAGATTATCTAATATTAAATCATTAGGGAAAGAAAGATAGGGAAATGTATTCAAAGCAATTCGTTAGTATTATATCGTTTGTTTGTTTGTTTGTTTTTTTCATTATTTTAGTTTCATTTTTGTTATCCACATTAAGAATTCTGAAAATGGGAACACAGAAAATATTGGTCAATGTATTGAAAAAGAAAATGGACTTATTTGGGAGACGTAATCAAGAGTGAACTCTTACCATTTCAGGAAAAAATGGGCAAATTAATTAATAAAATACACAAAATACAGTTTCAAATCAACAGGTGGCGCTATGACTAACAATGAATAGTGTTCTGTTATTGTATTTGACAATATTCTTACCTTATAAATGTTAAATACTGTATTAGCTGTGGCCACCTGGTGGCGCTATAACTGATCGTGTAGGTTGATATTTCAATGTGTTCAGGGAAATTATCTTAACACTTGTTCAGAGTTTAATCCCAATATGGGGAGAAAATAAAAATCGAAAGATTGCCAATCGCAAACCGTTCAACAAAGTCAAAACAGCTTCGCAATGTAAATGTAAAGAGGCCTTCAGATGAGACTGACAGAGTTTAAATGTGATCACATGAAATCTCGAGGAGGAGGTTGTTAAAATGTTTTAGAACACTTAACGTGTGCCAAATTTAATTGTGTTAGCGCATCATAAGCTGAAACGCGGTAAAAACAATTTTACATCAACACACTTTTCAAACCCTAATAAGATGTAAATTTTCATGAAATTCAGCAAAATTGTGAGATATTTTGAGGACGTTTGGACTATCAAAAATACAAGGAAGGCTGTGAAACGATAATGCAGAAAAATTAAAATTAAAGTAGGGTTCTCTATACCTTTGGTGCTCGAGCCCTAATTGATGTAGGTGCAGAAATGTACAATAATGTATATATTCAGTTGTGCTCATATGTTTTTAATGTTTTCTAATGAGATTAGCTTTTAAAGTGGGCCATGAACTGTGCGTTCATGATGAATAGGAGCTCCACTGAAGCTAGCTGCAGAAGAGAGTCAAGTTGATTTGTTCAAAAGAATCAAGTCACAGAATCATTTAGAAACCAATCAAATTAACTATTAAAGTGTGCACTAAATTCAAACTTTTCCATCAACTTTTGTTATTTGATTATTCCAGGTTAGGATCACAAGGTTCTGCTGGTGACCCCCCCCCCCCCCCTTCAGCTCAGATTGAACAAAAGGCAGAGTTCACTTCAATCAATTTCGTAATCACCCGCCACCTCGCACCTCTTCATGATTCAAACCACAACAAAGAAAGCTGCTGGTCCAAATTCCAACAGAGAGAAGCATAAGCTAGCCTTACGAACTTTATTACCTCCTATTAAGTGCACAACGTGCTTTCCCAGGCTCTTAGAAGCAAACTCAGCACAACAAAAATGACCCTCGAGGACAGCCGCAATTAATCACACGCACGAGAACCCGGATCCATCCCTCCATCAATCCCTCCAGGTGCTAATGAGGAACAGCGTTTTCCTCCTGGAGTGAGTAACTCCTCGTGGTTAATTTCAGGGAGGGGGGGGGGGGGTCCTGCAGATTAGAACGAATCAAACGAACAAGGAGGAACAGAAGGTGCAGCCTCTACTTCTGCAGAGTGAAGAAAGCCCAAGCGGAGAGCGTTCCTCTGTGCTGGATTGATGTTTACGGGTTAGTGCTAGCGTCATGGCCTGCAGGGATCGATTTCTGTGACGCTGTTGTGTTTTTCTGCTCTGAAGCGCTGCTGGGACGATGGAATGATGTGATGAAATAAGAGAAGTGTGAGTGAAATCGATGTCAGCAGCGCTCCTGAGTTCTGGATGTGGTTGTTTGATTTAGAAGTGTGACGTGATGGAAAAGGTGCTTTTTTTTTAAACCAAGGCAACCATGAAAGAGATGCAGCTTATCTCATGCAAAATGGACTTTCAGAGATTCCTACAATGTTTCTGTTGAAGATAATAATCTGTGTTCTTTCTCAGGATCGACACCTCCAGATCCAAAAATGCAATGTTGTGTTTTACAGCCGGATCTGGATTGCCAAACTCGGGGATCCTCAGATAATCAGACTAGATTCTTATTGACATTTGGCCAGGTGACATGACTAATCAGGAATCTTCCGTCTATTCCATATCCGTTTTCAAACTAAAAATGGAAAGCGAAAAAAAAAGATACATACGCAATACTGTTTTTCGATTCTGCAAAAAGTGGGGTTTTCCCTAAACAAAAGAATTTAGAATATTGCCTTAAAAATGGAGTGTGCTCCGGTGTTATGGATCTGGTGAAATCTCGCCTGTTTTCTGTAATACCTTTTACGCAATTTCCGCTAAACATATGATAATTGTATAATAATGGGGCAGGACGCCGAATCGATATTTGCGATAAACTCGACTCTTTAGCGTAATATGTAAACGCTGTACAATGCGGATGCGCCTTCCAAGCTACAGTAGAATACACGCAGCTCACCTTCCGCCCCTCCTGTTTGCAGAAAAAGAAAAAAAAAACATTTAGGAGATGATGTGGACAAAACTTTCTGAAAAATCAGACAAACGGCCTAAGAGGAGTTATTTTAAGGAAATTCTAAATGGCAGGAAAACTATTAAAAGGCATCATATAGTCAAAACGATTTGTCTTGAATTTAATTTCTACGACTTACGGTTCAAACTTTATTTGCATAACCAAAATTGCATATTTTGGACTATTGGTGGCACTAGAGAGTAAGTGTTAGAGACTCAAAGTCTGGTGTAACGACAAAACTAACTTTTACCAGCGTTTAAAAATTAAAAATTCTCAACTTCCATGGGCAAAAATAGAAAAATAGAAGACGAATAATAAGAAAACCAATGAAATGGGTGTCTTCGCAGTTTGGTCCCCACATTACAAACCTTTGAAGGCGGACTGCAGGACGGGAGCAGGTTTGGGGGCCATCAGGATGCGGCGAGCATATTTGCTAAGAGCTCCGCTCTTCTCGTTTGGCACGATCAGCTGACGAATGAAGCGCGTTCGGTCTCTGATGTCATAGTTCTGATCGTACTTACCCAGGTTCAGTATGTACTGAGTAAGTAGTTTCGTCTGAATGGGACAATAAAAGTGAGACAAACCAAAATAAACAAAGAAACCCAGGAGCGCCTACTTCTACCTGTTTGGAGTTGGTCAGGTAGAGTTTGGCGGCTAGGTTGACCGTCTGCAGTTTGACGATGTCCTCTTCGCTGGTGAAGCTCTTAGCCATCTTACGGAGGACGTCTGGGGCGATTTTTGGCACACGTTCACAGTATTCCCCCATCAGCCAGAGGATACTCGCCCGTGCCATCGGCACCTAGCATGCCCAGAGGAACCAGGATTTATCGCGATCAAATATCTTACTGAAAGGACTGTCCAAAAAGCAAAGTAATCTTAGAATCTCACAGTGATGTTATCGAAGAGCTTGGCCATGTGTTTGATGATGTCACTATGCTGCGACGGCTGGGTCTGCAGGAGTTTCTTGATGACCACCACACTCTCTGCAACTACAGTCTCTATGAAAACAGAAGAGTAGACAGAGATTTTTCTTTAGATTCTCGTGCAGCCCAAGTCCATTGCCTCCACTAGGAAAGAGTTGAAAAACTATAAAAAAAGTTGTCTATGGACACCAGGGACAAAACTGTAGACCAGCACGATTCTGAGAACTTATTGCCAGCATCCTCTAGCACATCTCCTGCAGGTCTACAACTTTGTCCCTGGTGTCCTTCTTCAGCTATTTGCTGTGGAGATCTACACTTAGCTCGTTATTACCGTCTCTGTTGGAGAGCAGAAGGACCAGTCCATTCAGGCAGGTGTCGGTCACTTCGGAGATGTTGGTGGCACAGCGGCCGATAGCCTGGATGGTGGCTGCCGCGAACGCCTTATCCTGACTCTTTACGTACGTCTGGAACAAACACAAAGGTGATACAGGGTGATGTTTGGGAGGAAACCAGAAGCTGCTAGTTTCTTGAAAAGAAGGACATGAGGAACATTTCACACTTTGTACTTTACTTTAGTACATTAATTGTGAAACACAAGGGTGGCAGCTCACTTTTACAATTATATCTGGCGCACAATATGCTTTTTAATAGATTTATTATTATGGTAATTAACCACAAATCTCATAATGCAACGCTCCAGACTAGAAACATCTTAGCGTCCAAACTGGGATGTAAACAAACATCCAGAAACACAAAAGTGCTGCTTATATTAAAGAAACGCACTGCGCAAAACAAAGGGTAGATCAGAAACATAGATGCTGCAGATCCAATGAACTTTTACTCTTACCTGGAACTCTCGGAGTATGGTGGAGATGTTCGCTTCATTTGCGAGGTTGGTCAAAATTTCCAACTGAAGACGACCACAAAACATGAGCAGAAATCCAGATGATGACACGGAAAGGTGGAAGGTTAAAGGAGGGTACCTTAAGAGTCTTGATGTGTGTGGCATCTGTAGACCTCACATAGAAGCTCTTCATGAAGGGTTCAAACATCCCCTGCAAAAATACAGCAGATTTACTAATAGTTCAGGACTTCCGTCAACATTACCTGATTGTTCGGTGCATTGACGGCTGTACTTTTTGGGCTAATTTAGGTCAAGCACAGACATCATCAGTGCATGCATTTAATTCTGTGTGTTTAATTCCACATTAAAACATGGTGTAGCCGGTATGAAAGCGTATTATTATTGTATTATTTGAGAAGGTTATTATAATTTTGCAGCTTTCTGCGCATATTTTAGGGCCAAAACCTGCTCAAAATGTCACTGAATTTCGCACACGTCAGAACTGGTGAAAATATAGGTCTGATTGGGGTTCGAAAAGTGGGTAAATGCCTCTATAGCGCCACCTAATACATCTCAGCTAATGCTGTTCAAAGCGGTGTACAGTACTAAGATTTAAATATTAGTGATATGGATTGCTTTTACAAAATTGACCGGAAGTCGGCTATCTTCCAAAAAAGATTGCCACTTTAGCTTGTGTCATACTTTAATGAACTCTTCCTAGATATTTTTAGGAGGGGGTCAGAAAAACGTTCAAATGTTTCTCTCACTGTACAAGCATAGATCTGTGTGCCCATACCTTCCTGTGGATAGACATAGTGGCGATGTTCTGCAAGACGACAAACTGAACTTCCCTAAGAATGAAAATAGGGAAAATAAAGCATGAAGTTAATTAATAGACATTAATTGCATTGCCTTAAATTAGAGCAGGGCGATTTTTGGTCAAAGATACATTTTCAGTTGCCAAATTTTGATTTATTTTGCTTGAATTGAAAGAAGCTTCTGGCTTGGTTCCTGTCAGATTTTGCAACCCACCAAACTGAAGAGCATGTGCCTCTCTGAAGCTCACCAGACCCTACCAAAGGCAAATCGTAAAAATTTATTTCTCTTGGAGAATTGTTGCCGTGGAAATATGCAAACAGTTTCTAATATCAACCAATACTGAATGCTATAGCAAGCAGACACCATAAATCCCCCTTGGTGCTTTGTCTGAGGGTCGTTTTAGGTCCTTTGGTGCATTCCTTAGCTGACCTTTTAAGACCTAGTACCTAGCATCATTATCAATGAACATTGCATTGTTCCTAAAGATTAGAACTGTTACCTGTGGCTCCTCAGAAGTCTAACCAAAGATTTAGTGACGACAGTGATTTCGGGTTTAGGAGCCAAGTGCCAATAAAGCTGAGCAACGGCCATCACGACCTGAAAAAAAAATGAACAATTAGGAAGGTTTTGAAATCAGGTGTGTGTGTGTTTACATCCTTTAGTTTAGTGCGTAGAACACTATGGTACCTGCTCGGAGCAGTATTGTTTTCAGTTTCTGCACATTTTTGAGGGCCTGTACATGATGGAAAAAACCGTCTGATTGGGGTTCGAAAGGTGGATGTGGCAGAATGGCTCCACATCAACAGCTTACAGCGCGATAACAGTTTGTCGTAGGTGGATGAAATTCGAAACCCATGTGTGGGGTACCAAGACTGAAATATACGTAATATAGATTGTGCTTCCAAAATCAACAGGTGGTCGCCTATTTGGCGAAATCCTACTCAGGGTGTAAAAGACTCAGGACAGCACCACTGGCCCAGATTAATGGTGGACACGATGAAGAGTTCCAGAGACGTGTGAAGCGAGGGATAAAGTGAGCGAGAGATGGATGGTGATAGATTAGGAAGCCTTCAATGTATGTAATGATTTTGTCTTCCCCAAATTACTTTGACCCCAATATAGGAACAGGACAGCAGACTTAAACACATCAACCCCGCGAGAGAGGAAGAGAGGGCTGATGGAGACAGAGCGTAGAACAAAGCCGGACAAGTTTTAATCAAAACATATCACGCAACAGACACACTCACTTTAAAACACACACGCACACACGCAGACCTTGAGCTCGCAGGTTGATGGAGTGGCTGATCGCTGGCTGTATGAGCAAGAAAAGCATTTTCGGAGCACATTTCTGCAGCTGAAAGTGTGTTTGTGCGACTGCGACATGATTGAGCTGCGTCTGATTCAGCCTTGGAGCCTCCTGGTGTACAAACACTGGCACTTAAACACAAAACACACACTTTTTGAAGGCCCTTGCTATTGCTCAGCGGTGGACAGGTATGTGAGTGAAGGAAGAAGGGGAAACATTGGGGGGAGATGTCTGTCTGTGTGTCTTGAGATGCTCTGGCTCTATATTCACTTGAACATGGGAACTGTTCCCATTTCTTGGGTTCCCATGGTCCCTTGTATTTCTTCTTTTAGTCCCTGAGATGGTTCTACACCTTCCTTTGAGTCCATTAGTGTGTGATTAAACTGATTGGACTTGATTAGGAAAGCCATACACCTATCTATATAAGACCTCACAGCTCACAAAAGAGCATCTGAGAATCTTGAGGAGCTGAATGAAAAGAGACAGAATTGAGGCGAGGCACAGCACGTCTACAGCACTTCCTAAGAGCACAGAGACCTCCACCATCCTTAAACGGAAAACGATTGGCACGACCAGAACCTTTCCTAAAGCCCAAACTGAGCTATCAGGCAGAAGAGTCTTAGTAAGAACTCAAAGATCACTGTGGCTGAGATCCAGAGATGCCGATGGGAGAAAGATGTAGGAAGTCGACAATCACTACAACCCTCCACCGGTTGGGGCTTTATGGCAGTGTGGCTCATCAGAAGCCTCTCCTCAATACAAGCCTAAGTGATAAGGTGATAAATAAGATTCTCTGGCCTTAATGTCTGGAGATAAGCTCCGACAATGCTCATTAACTGTTCGTCTAAGAGATTATTAGATTATTATTGTTCACTAACAGATCGTCTGGACCAGGTCTACATGCCTACATCCATTCAGGTTCTGCTGTGGCTGATTGCATTAATGAGCAGTTGGACAGGTGTACCTAATAAAGTGGCCGGTGAATGTCCCTAGTCTTAGGGACAATGCATAGCATGCTTAAGCTTGTAGTTAAAGATGATTTGGTGAGAGCTCTCAGGGAGTGTACTCACGGCAGTGTTTCTGCTCTGCAGCAGGGGTTTAGTGTTTCGGAGCAGGAGCCTGTGGTCGGGATCCATGATGTACGGCTGGTTCTGGTCCATCTTCCTCTCGTCCTCTGAATCATAAAAGGCTTTCTCGCTGTTCTCATCAAACACAGCGTCCTGCCGACACACACAAACACACTACGTGCAGTACATCTAACAGCCACACGGGTGAATCCATCGATCTAAAAGTACATTTATTTACATTATATTATATAATGGGTGTGTTGAAGTAGAATATGTGAAATTGTCAGATTAAAAGAGATAAAATAGGAAATATTGAACCCATTCTGTTTAAGAGGCCATCATGTGTGAAGGATACTCGGAGCATCCTTCATTACAAAACAAAAGGGGCTCATAATACCAACAAGAGTGATGGTTATGCTCCATTCAATACCTGAAACCTTCACTGCGAGCATGAAAAGATAAACGAAAAAACGTGAGCCATTCCTCCAGAGAAACCCAAATATGGAAGTCTATGGAAGTCACAAAATAATCTAATTTCTTCTGAACTCACCTCTCTCCAGGGGCTGAGGAACTGCGTCCTAGCGTAGCGCGTTAGCATGTGGATGATGACCACCTGACCCCACTCCTCCACGTCCACCAGCAGGTTGCAGAGCTTGCGATAGTTCTTATGGATCAGGTCGATCCGGTCCGGACACACCTCCTCGAATGCCATCACCACGCTGCCCGCCACCAGCTGCACAGACCATTGAGTAAAGAGCTGCGTTTACGACACTTACGCTGCAGAAAATGATTTTCACAAATCCTTTTTTCTGATATTGCGGCCAACTTAACTGTATTTTTACAACATGATCCCTTTATTCATTAAAAGTTAAACAAATAACCAGTGCAATTCTTGACACTTGGAGCAGACGCCTCTACCTGCATTTAACCCAGAATTCTGTTGAGTTTACACAGGACTTTGATTAAAATAGTTATTATTGGGTTAAAAATAAACAGTGCGTTTGTATATTTAAAGTTTTTTATAATTGTAGGCAAGTGTATTTGTATAGTACATATGTGCGGTTTATAACAGGCCTTATCTGTAACACTGATAAAGGACATCAGCTCGTTCTGAAAACATTCCCCAAGGTTGCCATCTTGAGGCAGAATGTCCTGTATATATCACTGAGGGCTGGTGTCAGACTGGTATCAGGCTCGTGGGGGTGGTGCAGCAGAGTCCTGCGGTGACTAATTTTTCAAGCTGTGATGTGAAACCAAGAGGGTTTGGTACATTTATGCAAGGGACCAAGACCTACAAAAAAGTTTCCAAATTAGCAAGTTTCCGAAACCGACAAGAAGTAAGTTATTGTTTAATTTTCTTTTAAAATTGTTACAATTTCAGACTTTGTACTTTAACAAACTTTTCCTAGAGATTTCATGTGATCACTATGAAACTCTGCCCTCATATCTAAAGTCCTCTGTTTTAATTGCGAAGCTTTTTTGAAATCGTCGAACTGTTAGCGCTTGGCGATCTTCCGAATTTCGATGTTTCGCTTGAAGCAGGAAGTTGCTAATAACTCAGCGATACAGCGCTTTGATTGTTTATAAATGCATTTATTCACTCATGAATAAATCCTTCATAAGGACACCCACGTTTTTTATCCAATTCTATTTATTTCTGATCCTCCGTAGAGAAGACCACTCCTTCAAGCAAAACACACTGCACTTTCGTCTGAAAAGAAGTAAAACCATGCTAAAGTTATAAAACTCTGCAGGAACCGAGCACATCCGCATCCAGAGCAATTATCGCTCGCCCGTTCCTCCAGCTGAGAACCTAAAGTTGTGCTGGAGGTTTCTAATTGCAAATTAAGCTGATTAGCTGATATATGTGTTGTAATTACAAACCTCAGTGTGGCCCGAAAACAAACAGATGCTTGGAAGATGACAACCTGTTCTGCTTTCCCCAGCTAATAGAACAAACCACTCGTACCCTGCACTAATCAGCCACAGTCCATCAGAGAGAGAGAGGGGGGGGGGGTGCAGGGGTTGATAAAACAGTCAAATAAAATATATCCTATGCTACAAACAAATGAGTGCAAAAACTTGGTATAAGTAATCATCAGTTGATTGGTCCAACAACTGGTGAAGTTGATTATAATAGATTTCTGGTGGAAAAACCTGGCTCTGTTTTTCTGTAAAATCTCTGAAACCAACACAATTTAATTGCTAATACCATGATTATTAATATATTGAAGAGCTGTGATAATTGCTAAATTTATCCGCTTCTTTTACGATGCCAAAGACATCTTCCTGTGGCTTTTCATCATCCCTCGCTCTCTCCGTTCTGACATTATCCTACAAGCGTCTCAAGGTAAACTCCATCCACCATCAGCGACGTTCGTACCCACGCCACGCGCCATCAACGAAGCTCTTACTTCCACACACAGCTCATCAGCGGAGCTCTGCTATCTCTGCTGCTTGACAAGAGCTTAATGGAAAAATCACACTAAGCAAATGGTTCCTCTAATAACAATAAATCTGCTGTAAAATTATGAAGGGGACAGGACGCTTCCCCGCCTCCATTTTGTCATGAATTCTAATTAAGGCCGAGAGCGCTGACGGGAGAGGAAACGGGGAATGCTGGGTCATCAGAGACGGAGAAAAAGAGAGGGAGCGAAAGAGAGAGAGAGGAATTTTGTATTGTAAAAAAGCAAAACAAAAAAAACTATTAGGAATATTAGTTTTGATCTTGAATATTAAATGCATACAAAGTATAAAAACACATAAATAACTTTTACTCTTATTCTACACATTTTAATCTTTTTTTATCTCAGATAAAAAAGGGTTTCATTCTTCCGTAAAGCACTTTGAATTTCCAATGTGTACAAAAATGTGCTATACAAATAAAACTGCCTTGCCTTGTTTTTTGCTTGTTCTCCAAAATAATCCTTAAAAATATAATATATCGAAAATAAATGTGCAAAATTAAGAATTAACAAAACAAAAAAGGTAAAGCATTAATTAATTCATATATTAAATAAAAAAATACACTTTCACAGAAATGTGGGAAAAGTGAATAACACTTATTACAAATTTATGCAATATTTAAAATCACATATTTTTTATACATGCATATATTTTATATAATTATATTTATACATTTTATTCTATTTTATCATATCGTTAATTGTGTAAATATAATAAATGAATATGATAAAATGTTAAAATAAAAACACATATTAAATATTTAAAAAAGTGATTTATTTGTGGATTCTATGATATATATGTATTTTTTATTATGTATGCTTTCGATTACTTTTTATGCATTTAAATATATAATTTTTTTATATACATATATTTAGTAATATATTTTTACTTAAATATTTTGTCATATCGTTAATTTTAGATAATATTTTTTTCATATGTATTACATATTGCATTTAAAGATGCTATTGACTACTTCTATGCAATTTCCCTACTTTATTATTATTCCAATTTTTTTCCTTAATGTATTACTGCATTTATCACACACACAGCGCCTCACTGATATGCCCAAGATCAGATCTTTCAATTTTAATCCTCAAACCTGATTCAAATCTCTGCTGAAGGACTATTTAAACTAGGAATGAGTTAAACTTCGTTCACTTGCTGGTGAATATTCATCAGGACGTATAATGAAACAGCAGTCAGTGCATTAAATACAAAGGTGAAACACGGCTCGGCACAAAAACGCTTCCAGAAAGAGAAAGTGACGAAATGCTAAAGAGAAAAACATAAAGCAAGTACAGCAGAAGTGCTTTGTGCACAATGTTTGCTCTGTTGTGTTGCATTGCCACCTGCTGGCTGTTAATGGTATAACCTACAGGACATTCCTCTGTACTGTATATGTGTTGGATCATTGTGTAAATTAAGCTTAGTTTACCGTGCTTTTGTCTTTGAGGAGCTTCTCGATGACCTCGATCAGATGCTCCTTCTGATCCGGATCCAGACTGAGGAGGAAGCAGAGGGGTCTGTGAGCACCACACTCTTCTTCTGTCAGTGAGAGCGAGGGAAGTACTGACCTGTGGAGCTTCTGAATGGCATGAGCAGCTGTTTTTCTCACGTAGGGCGAGAGGTCCGTGGCGGCCTCTTTGATGGCCAGCATCATGATGGGCACGATGATGGGAACCCGGATGCTAGACAGGACTCTGAGAGCACTTGCCCGGATCAGCTGATTGGGGTCCTACAGAAACACAAAATGCAAAGATTGCCACGAACTGATTCTTTGTGCAATTTAAATGACATTATACAACAATTCCCCATGCCAATATGAGAAAATATGCACGTCTCTATGATTTTTCTTAGCGGAGATAGTGACATGCCCAAATTGGTTGCTACGGTAAACAGTCTGGTTGCCAGGGAAGGATCAGAGACACAATATAATGTTCTGTTTAATATTGAAAGTTATATAAACCAACCCCCAAGTCTTTATCATTTGCCAAAGCTGAGATACAGTCCAGGAAATTGGTTGCTAATATAAATAGTTGGTTGCTAGGGAGCTGCTTTTTAGTAATTACCCCCATTTCTCCTTGATGTTTCATCTTGAAGTTTTTTTTGTAGGCTTTCCTATTTATTTTGAAGCAAAGGCAAATTTTAATACTTTTGCACAGTGGTTGTTGGAATGTTCTCGAACAGAAAACCGCCACATGCGTAGTCTGTTTAAAGTTAGGGTTAGTCATAGTTCTCCTTTTACAAAGTTTCCCCCATGCTAAGTCAAATGAAAATTTCCCAGAATTCTCCGCAACCTCAAAAAAAGTCTTAATTCATTTAAGAACCAAATATACGTTTTGGAAATCTCTCTAGAACTGGAATGGAAATGTAGGGAATTGGCTACTGTCCATGATTAGATTAATCCAGTGTACCTGGACCAGTCTCTGACCAGTCAACCCGCGTTACTCTAGAAAGACGAATGTTAACTTTACATTAATTATTAAGTTGGCTTGCCACGCTGAGCAATTATAAGAACAAGCTTGCTTTGAAAGTAAAAATTGTCTCTTAGACCCGAGACATGGAGTGGGTGAACCTGGTGGGATGGGCGTGGTTTACCTTGAGAGCTCTCTGAAAGGTGCTGATCGACAGCAGGGCGAGATCCTGCTGCTCCTCTGCATAGCGAACCAGGTAAACGTACACCAGCTTCTTTAGCTAAAAAAACACACATTTAATTGAGGTAAAGAGCACGGTTTCCAATTCCCAAGACTCATCTTACAATTCATTTTCAGTTTTTCACACCAGCCTCTCTCCGTATTTTTGCAAGTCAAATCCTCATTAGAAACTGCTTTGCAAAAACACACATCGCGCTGCTGCACTGGCCTCGATTTCCATCTTAATAACCCAGAGACCATCATGAAACTGTCTGATATTGTGCAAAAAAGGGCAAAGGTCAAAGGTCGCCATGGCTATAATTGCGTCCAGCTCTCGAGGTCATTAGCGATCACGGAGTCACGGCGATGCATTCCATCATCATCACCATGACGATTAGCAGCCAAACAGAAAAACATCAGAGACATTACCCATCTGCCCCTCTGGTTAATCACATTTCTATTCTGGCAGTCAGCATTTCAGTGATTGGAGAAGCTCCGTGCATGTTAATTAGATGGCACTGCAATTAAAGAGATGCTTTCTTTACTCATCCGCCTCTGAGATTATAAGTTGTGCTTTACTCATTCTTAGCTTAGCTTAGCATAGTCCATTGAATCCAATCAGACCAGTAGCATTCCGGTTCAAATAGAGTCATATCATGATGTTTCTTTGCCTGAGAGTCTTTTTATTGATTCCTCACAGAGTCCCGTCCCCTCTTACCTCGATGTTTTTGCTTGCAACGTTTTTCACCACCGCTGGAAACAACTCTGATGCGTTCTTCCCCTTAGCAATCAGCTGCAAGCGAGATGCGTTTCCATGTTTGTTAATGACCGAGTTGGACGGATATATGCAAATGAGAATAATGATGTCATAGGTAGGAGGCCTTACCTCAACGACTCTTTTCATAGCCTCCAGTTTCAGAGACTCTTTGTTGCTTTCCAGCATTTCCTTCAGATCTTCGTTCCTGTAGAGAAGCAGAGGGAAGAGTGTTAGGCTGCGAGGTAAAGCGTAATATTTTCATGATGGTAAAATTCCAGGTGGTGAGTATTAAACCAAAACAAGTTATTATTTTCTGGCTGCGGAGTTTCTTTTAACTTAAAGAGGCCCTCCTACGGCTTCTCCAATAACGTGTCTGAAGATGCTTTTCGGTTTGGGCCGCACACGCTGTCATGTTGTGTTTACCGAGCATGAACTGAGGGAGAACGGAAGCTCTTCCGGTCGTAAGTAAAATCAGAAATCCGTTTTTTATGACGATATTAAACACAATTTACAATTTCTAGTTTTCACAGATTATTCGTCCAGTTCTACATAGAACCATATCTCACCACCTTACTCTCGTAAGATCGATGTGACCGTTTACTAAAGTAACTCAACGTTAATTTGAGGATTATATTTTACCTAAGATTGTTCCGGCAACCGGGCGTTGACGCCTCGAATAAGCTCCAAAGCAAGTTCTAGGTTCTACTATGATTAACTCTGGTGGGTGGGATGGAGGAACTGGTAGTATTCTCCGTCTAGACACAACTGTATAGTCCAACTCTGAAAATTCTTTTTTTCTCTTTGGCTTCTTCGGGCGAGGTTGCAGTAGGGAATGCCCAGACGTCTCACTCTTGGACACTTCCTCCAGGCATTCCCATGTAAGTCTCTCCAGTGTTTCCTAGGTGTTCCGCCAGGGCCTCTTCCCAGAGGAAAATGTCCACAACACTTCTGTGAACCCACCACCTGCAGTGGGGATTGTAAGGGGTTGGTGATGTGGAATGGGTGGGTTCTTAACGTGTGAATCCCTGGATTTATCGCCCCTCTCTCACTTTTTCCTTCTGTCGTCAGTATTTCTCCCTTTGTTTCCCAGTTTCTCTGTTTTTGCTTACTACAAGCAACTGTTATTACTGTTTTTTATTATTATTTTTGCGGCCGCAGCCTTTATTGGTTTTTCATTTTAACAGAGAGGACAGTAAAGAGAGACAGGAAGCAAGGTAGAGAGGTGGGATGGGGTGGGATGGGAAAGACGACAGGCTCGGGATAACCGCGCCATCCACTGTGCCACAGGCCAGGACGTTATCACGGTTTTTAATTCCTTAGCAACCTCAATCTTTTCCCTCGTCTGCCGATACTTCGAAGCTAGAAACTTTACCGCCTGTTACCGAATCGATTGGATAAGAGAGATTACATGAAGTTGATTAACTCGCATTCAGTGCCTTCACGAATTCGTTAAATAACTACCATGAAGATCGCCACTTGATTTGGTCAGTAACTCGAGGACGTCCATATGGGATAGCTGCTGGGTGCGGATTGGAGCCTCCTATGTTGACATTACACCCCTAGTGGTTACATGAAAAATGAAATCTGGTAATTGGAAGCTAACACGTGTGCCAACTAAAGTGCTTGGATTATGTTTATGATTATGTTTAACCCCTAAACAGGTCACATGACCATTCATGAAAGGCTTTCTTTTTAATCTCAAAGGAATCCCCAGAGTAGAGTTCAGCAAACCTCCACTCAGTTTGGCACAAGAGTCGAGTTTACAGAAAAACAAGCTTCTGAAGCAGTAAAATGTTTGCAAAACAAGATAAAATGATAAATGAAACTATATTTTATGAAATTTCCTTAATAAAAGAGGATTCTCAAACTTTCACTTGAGACGTTCCTGAGCGCTCATCCTACCCTTTGCTTGGTTTCCCCTCACGTCCTTTGGACTGGTGGTTGGTCAGAGCTTGTTCCTCCAAAGTGAAGTCGGATTTTAGACTAAGATGGAGAGTTTCAGCCGAAGAAAGAGCAGTACGCATCACTCCAACGGTCTCCCAACGCAAGTTACCCAATCCTCCGTTCATCTCAGACAGACTGGCAAAATCGAAGCTTGTCTTCAAATCAAAAAGATCCCACAGTGATCAGAAAATATAGATCTCATAAAAAAAAAAAAACAGGTCCAAGACGTTCACAAGGAAGTGTAGTCCACATCTGCTGGAGCTTCACAGAAGCAGCTGGGGAAACCAGAGACAAAACAGCACTATTCCCCAGCCTGACTCGGTAATCTGGTTAATGGCCACGTGCAACGGGTGCAGAACCGTCCAAAGTGACAATCCCACATTAAATATGTTCATGGGAGCTGAGAGACTGGTCTGGGTACACTGGATTAATCGAATCATGGACAGTAACCCATTCCCTACATTTCCATCACAGTTCTAGAGAGATTTCCCAAACGTATATTTGGGTTCTAAAATGAATTAAGAGATGGTTTTGAGGTTATGGGTTTTAGACCTCGGAAAAGTCTGATGAGATCTGGTAAACATCAGGAGAATCATTGCTTTTTTATTTTTATTCTTATTTCCTAAAAAATGGCCAAGAAATCATACATTTTACAGACATAGAGCAAGGTCTGTAAAAGTATGAGCACAACTGTATACATGCACACCTTAAACCTAGGGGGAAACATAAAATGGTAAAATAGATCCCTTTAAGAGAGTACATGTGGTGACAGCGTTGTTCCTCAGTCCGAGGGCTGCTCCACATCCTCATGAGTTCTGCTTGCAGTCATGTGAAAGCTGCAATTGAGTTAGGCCTAAATAACATGATCAACCCTCTTTCTGTTCTGATCCTCAGCAGCACTCCCAGCCTGCATCGAAAAGCCATGACCTCCCTGTTACGAACAAGATTTAAAGTGCCCCTATTATGGGATCAATGCAAAAGTTTGTGCACCTCTGTAAATCTTCATGGTTTTCCTTTATAAATGATTGGTTAAATAGTTAAATATATCATGGTTGAAAAGTGAAATAAAGTTTATGTGATTTATGTAAAGTGTGCAGGAATTATTTAAACCAAATTAGACATGTGCATAAATTTATCTTATTTTATTGATTTCAAAACTTTTTGAACTAATCATTTTAAGTCAAAATTGGTTTGGTAACCTCGGTGAAATTTGACCTCCACACACACAGGTGAGGCTAATTGTGAGAATTCTGGTCTTTGCATCTTCTATAAAGAGTGGCAAAACAACTCTGAGTTCACTAATCGCTGCCCTCTAGAGGCTGATTAATATTAAACACTCTAATGCACATCAAACTAGACCCTACCATTCTTAGCATAAAGATCTCAAAACTTTGAGTTCACCCAAGAGGGTTTTTGTGTTATAATTCCTAATTTGCTGAAAATAGAAATCGATTCTTTATCCAGGGTGTGTAAACTAACATCTCTAACATTCAATCCTAAAGATAATTGTTTTTTGATCTGTGGGAGGAAAGTACATTACCCTGGTGAAACTACAGAACATGCCAACTCCAATCAGGAAGACCCTCAGCAGGTCTTGAACTGGCAAACATCTAACTTGAGATGCAGCAATAAACTTATAGCCTCCACATAGATTTGACGACATTCGCTCACATGCATCACAGAATGTAAAAATACAACGAATTAAAGGATAGAAGCATATGTTAAATTCAGAAATAAATTATTATAGGAATAGTGCAACAGCTGCTTCATGTGTGTTTTCAAAGTTCGATCCAAAGTAGCAAGACCATTAGATATGTATAAAATGTATTAAATAAATAGATAGAACCAAAAACTGGATTATTATTCGTTTTTATTATTATTGCATAACTATTAGAACCATTATAACCATAGGCTGGTGTGTAAACATATTCATTCACTGTGAGAAACTCCTCTAAACTGGATATTATTTAGAGCTTCGGCAATATTAAAAAACACGTAAAAACAGTGATGTTTACTGTGTTTAATCTTACTTCTTGTAGTCTGCGCTGAAAAGGCTGAAGGCGGCGGGGATGCTGCTGCTGCCACCGCTGTTCTCCAGCGCCGCGTCCACACCGGACTCCACCGGACTCTGCTCGTTATACGACAAACTGTTCACGGACATCCCGAGCGCTTATTCCACACCCCACAGACACGCTAGTAAATGTGTACGTGCTACAACAAAGAGTTTGTAATGACACACTCGAAGAGTCAACTTCAGTTTCACTTCAAAGGTTCAACTTTTTCCTTCTTCGGCGAAGAGTCGGAAGTGAGCTGGAGCGTGGTCACATGACCGTCACATGACACGAGCTTTTAACACATAAACCGAGCCATTTTCCTCTAACTTTCGTGTTTTATTGTTCCGTCGCCTCAAATCTGAAAAGTTTAAACACTTTTTAATTTCATGGCCACTTTAAATTGTAGTAAGGGCACCCATGGTGTTGCAAAACACTAAGAAAACATCAAATACAAGTTCACAACTAATAACAACCAAGCAAAATTATTGGCACATATATTTTCGCAAAACAAATAATACTTCACAACACAAATAAATATTGACTACACAAATATGAGTTCACAACACAAAAAATATTGACACCACAAATAATTATTGACTAAACAAATATGAGTTAACAACCGAAATAAATATTGGAAACACAAATAAATCCTCACTAACCATAAAATATTGAAAATGAATGCAAATCGCAATATCATCTAAAATATATCCAACGAACCTTTATGGTTTACACTACTGTACCGCAGCCACATCAAAACTAAAATTATAGTTGTGTTGTTTTGTGTTGTTAAAAAAAACTTTTAATGTTTTTTTTCTCAGATATTTCTTTGCATTAAGAACTTTTTTGTGTGATCGTTTGAACTTGTATTTAATTTTACTATCAGTTTGTCTTTTCCACTACCATATATTTGTGGTTTTAAAGTTCATTTTTTTATTATTAAAAATCAACAAATGTCAAATTAGCCTTTAAAACATAGATACGCTTTAATTTAGCTTGGGAAGCTATATTAGCCACAAATCGGGCTTAAAGAGTAGGGGGAAAGTCATGTTTGTAAAAGTAGGTTTGTATTGTCCTGAGGAAATATGAATTGTAATTTCCCTAAAAACATTGTATGATAGCACAGAACTACCGGTAAATCATTAGCACGAGCCTATTAGCAAGCACGTAGCTAGCGTAATGTGATTTAGCATATTAGCATATTACTAGCTAGCAATAGCACTATTGTTACTATCAAATAATAACATAGTGATTAAAATGGTAAAGCACGTTGAATGTTTTTTTAGGCCTAAATCAAACCTAATTTAAAAGAAAAGCAACAGGCTCATATTGAACAAACTCATATTGTATTAACCTAATGATTGTTTTTTTTTTGTTTGTTTGTTTGTTTGTTTTTGGTGGACAATTAACCAAATAAAAGAACATTGTGGTGCTTAGAATGTCCAGCAGATGGAGACCTTCTTCTTCTTCTTCTTCTTTTACTTTCGGCTGTTCCCAGTTTAGAGGTCGCCACAGCGAATCATCCGTTTCCACCCCTCTCTGTCCTCAGTATCCTCTACTCTTGCACCAACTACCTTCATGTCCTCTTTCAGCACATCCATATATCTCGTCTTTAGCAGATGGAGACCAATCCTTACTTAAAATGTCTGTCCTCAAATTTCCAATCTGCTGCAATTTTATCTTTTCTTTTTGTAATATGTTTTGCAATTATGCTAACCCAAAGGTACACTCACAAACACATGCACATTGGTTTGAAGTCATTTTTACAAGTAGGCAGAAAAATAAAGGCCTCTATACAGCATTTTATTAAAAAATGTAATCAATTATATAATACTTTCATTCAAAACATTTTCTTTAAGATCACCTTTTTCTAAGAACCTCAAAAGTTGAGGGTTACTTTTTAAACCAGAAACAGTCATCACAATGTTGACCATTCTGAGTTTCTAAAACAAATGCAGTGCTTTTTTCTCCCTTTTGAAATATGTATGTAATGTCAGAGGTCGAACAACCTCAGGGTCTGTTAACAGACAAATGTATAGTGCTTAAAGCAATTACTCTCTCAAAAATGACACTTTACACACCATTTACTCAGCCTTGAGTGATTTAGAAGGTTAATTTCATGTTAAACTTAAGAAGATAACAATAGTTGAAAAACTGTGGAATTTAAAAAGATAAACATTAAAGGCTCCTGCTTTCTACGTTAATGATGTCATGCGTTTTGGGTGAGCTGTGCCCGCAAGGCGAGAAAACATAGAGCCTTACATCAGTTTCAGATTTCAGTTCAGGTCATCATGACATCATCGATTACCTCATAATAAATGTGCTGACCGTAAAACACCTGAGGCATGGAGAGAGGGAGGCATCATGCTAAACCAAGTCAACTGTCTAGCAATAAATGTACATTTCTTACATTTACAGAGCAGATCATATGCGTGATGCTATATGTCAATCTGGACCAAACTCCTGTTGAATTTATGTTCTGCAAAAAAGGGGTTAAAACCTGATACTAGTAAGGTGTCCATAAAAAAGTGACCGGTGAGTGCATTTTAAGGAGCTACTTGAAATATTGCTACTTTATATGACTCATAAATAATACAAATGTTTGGAGAAATAAACAGAAAATAATTCCAAACATTGAAATATTTTCTGTTTCGTCAGCAATCTCGTGTCTCTGAGTCCAGGGCTTGATTTATAAATGTTTTAGGGTCGGATCAGTGTGTGAGGGCTGAGATTGCGCTCGCTGAAGTGTGTTTAAAGAGTGATTAGCAGCTGAATTCCAGCTCTGGGAGGTGAAGGAGAGCTCAGCGTTAACTCTTTCTGTCTCTGTCTGTCCTCTGACCCCTGCTCTCTTTCATCCGTCCTCCCTCCGTTCCTCCCTTGTTCCTCTGTGGAATCTCAAGATAGGCCTGTCTGTCCATTTACTCTCCTCTCCTTAATGTGAAAAACACAAACAGAGCACTTCATTCTGAGCATTTACACTAAACTTTACGGCATCCTGCTAATGAACAGTGTTAGAAATTAACAAAATCCACTTCTTTTATAAAATAACAGACAATAAAAAAGGAGTTTCCTGCGCAAATGCAGTGTATTTTCTCCAAAAATCCAGCTTCTTTTTTAATAAATCAAAATTATAATTATGATAAAAATAAATGTTAATACATTTAATTTGTGGAGCTTTTTCTCTGCACTGAAGATCATCGTGGAACAATAAAGATCAGAGAAAACAATAAAAGCAGCACCATACACAAAACCAATCATTGGAAACAGGCAACACACAAAGCAATAAAACAGCATAATAAAAATTCAGACGGTTAAATGAAATTATTACTACAGTAGAATTATTACAATAAAAGAACATCAGAACACTTGTCGAAAAAGAAAACAATTTATATACATTTCATAAATTTTTACAAGAAAATCCAATTTATATTTAAACATATTTAAATTTGTATATATTTTGATATTTTTGAATGATATTAAAATTTTAATTTTAAAACTAGTTTCCACCTGACGCATTAACCTGATTAGCCAAATTTAAGTTAAAATAATTATTAGGGTTTTTTTTTGGGTACTTTTGTGTGATTAAAGTGAGGTGTTGAATACTTAATTGTTAAATTGTTTGTGTTAAAAATGCTTTTATTAAATAGTTGCAAATCTCTGCGCATCTCTCAGCATGGGTTCAATTGTTTTCACTGCAAAAAATGTAAAAGAAGTTTTACTGCTTCCATCTACTCTAAATAATACTAATAATAATAGTAATAATAATAATAATAATAAACATTATTATAATAAAGTGATGCTTCACAAAGTGTTGGACTGAAGGGGTACAGAATTTCAATAATAATGAGCAATGCAGTTAAAACAGTAAAGGAGCAATAAAATATGTTAAAAGTCGTAACTTTTAGAACAATAAAATAATACATCAACAGTCAAAGGCCAGTTTAATAAATAGCTAAAGATTAGATTTAAAATGGTGTAACTTGGGAAGACACAGCGTCGGTGCATAAACAGAAAAAGCCTCGTTTCCCATGTTTTTAATGTATATCCGTAAAAAACTAAGTTTAGCAAGCGATTCAGGGTCTATACAGTTAAAGGGAAGACCAGAAGAAACCCATAGACTGCTTTGCATCTGAGGGTTACATTTTTAAGAGAGCCAGAGGTTTGATTTCAGAACAGGTGTGATGTGTTCATGTTTTCTGGTGCTGATCTAATAACCAAATATTTCTGCTCCAACATGAAAAAAAAAAAAAAAACATTTTATGGATAGAAAAATATGCTGCAGTACATTTTTTGAGTTTGGAGGCCAAGCCAAAGTGTCCAAATTGTGTCATTTAACTTTATTGTGCCTCCAAACATTCTTTAAATGTTGATGTTTCTCAGAGCAGAACTTTTCACAAAGACGATTAATTCTTTTGTTTTAAGAATTATATCTTTAAAGTGCTAACGTCATCTTCAGATCTGCTCCTTGGGGAGGAAGGATTTACTTCTGGGCTCATCTCCTGCACCTGTCCTCCCGCTCACACAAAACTCCCCCTCTCTAACTCTCTCTCTCTCTCACAGACAGTGATTTATTAGGGGTCGAGAGCTGTGTTTGTAAACACACTGGGGGTCAGGCAACCCCAGTGAGCCAGACGTCTTATCCACACTCTCACACACAGAAAGAGAGCGAGATGTTTGATTGATTAAGCATCAACCAGAAGAAAATGTTGCTTATCCGATACGTGAAGGACCCGAGCATTGAAGCACACACATGTTCAAGAAACCCACTTCAATGTCGTAACACATACCTGAGGCCCACAGAAGAAAGCAAGAAGAGCCATGCACTGAAGTTCCTTCGACCAGCTCGCCCTAGAGGACGTCTTTGCAGATGCCAACCATAATCCTAGCTCTAACAAAGACTCTATTTCTATACAAAGTCATCAAAATGAAATTACTGCATCACGCAGACTCAGACCCAACCGTTTTCATACTGGTGCTGTGCATACGTGATTTGGCTGAAGCTGGCTGAATATAAAGTAAACATCAATGGACACTTCTCTCGTGTTAGGAAATAGATGCTTACCCTCACCGCAGCGTCGTGAAGATCCTCAAGTTTTGCTCCCTTCTACTGTGTTCCAGAGAAAAGGCCTCTGCACAGCGATTCGAATTGATATTTGCACAAATCTTCATCTGAGTCGACTGAATAGGGATGCTCCCTGCCTGAAGATGGCGTTAGTGATACAACAGATGCACTCTGCACCACATGGGGAAACAGGAAATTAAGAAGACAATGACAGAGAAGAAAAAATCCTGGATGTCGAGCGGTTTCTATTGTTGGTGGCAGATCACAGGGAGCTGTTTGCCAAAAATGTAGAGAAAAGAGACGATTTGTGGCACTCTATTTCTTTCCTGTTTCCTGTACGAAAACGCTATGAAAATGTGGGATGAGCGCCACAAGCAGCTCTTTTACATCTTACTCATGTCATCAAAACAGCCAGCTTTCATTGGTCGTTCTTCTTGCAAAAAACCAATTCGATATGGCAGTGCGAAACTCTTTGTTGGCAGCCCTTGTTCGGTCAGATGTGTGAGGTCCCATTGGCGCCCATGGTTTTTGAAACTTTGAATCGAAAATTCAGATCGTGTTTAAAGAGATTGTGTTGCTTTTTCAGCCTCTACACCAGCGATGATAACCCCTCACTAACATCAGCAGCCACTGGATAAATTTACACCTCGGCAGGAAGTGACCTCATGGCCCACATCCTCTGGTGTCTCACAGACAGGAAAGAAGCAGCAAGCACATGTGACCTTTGTGTGACCTCTGCTGCCCTCGGTAGACATTAGACTCAACTAGGGCTCGTGAACAAACAGCGTCAGGGTCAGTGTGAATAGTTCTACATCCTGCGGCCTTCAGCTGGGAGTTCACCTTCTTTGTAAAGAGATGGCTCAAGAGAAAACGGTGAATGTGTTTTTATTAATTAGTTAAATGTATTTATAAAAGTCACGGCTACTTAAATGGTGACTCCAAGATGTTTCCTAAATAAACAGATCATCAAAGCTTCACCCACAACCCCCATCTTTGTCAATTTTTGATTAAAGAAACAAAATTCCAGATGGTGATGACTGGCAAAAGACACTATGGCTTCAAAATTGCTCTCCAGGATACAGCAGGCCTGTCCGCTGTCTCAGAGCCTCTTCAACATCTACATTAGAACTAGTGGAGCAGCTGGAAGCTTCAGGACCTGGTTCTTCAGGCTCCATCACACGAGGCTCTGCAGTCTTGCACTATTTTAAACAAGAGATTTAGATGAACAGATGTTCCAGGAGAGACACACCTCGGTACAAGCAAACTAATGTGTGCCAGGGTTTCAATGGAAATAGTAGTTTGCCTGTGAATGAACTGAAGGGAAAAACAAACCAAAGTTCGGCTGAAGCTCTCTCTTCACAAAGATCTTTTTTGAACAAATAAAATCTCAAAACATTGTCAGATCCTTCTAGTAAAAAGCTTTTTATTTTATTTTCATGGAAGTCCATAAAACACATCTAATTACGATTTCTGCGAAGTCTGAAGCTGTATCACAGGAACCATTTGATGAATTGGAACCATACTTGGTGTGAGACCTTAGTACCAAACCATGACCCCCAAAAACATCAGTTGGCAACAGCGCCACATAAAGGTCAAAATGTTTAAATCTCTTTAATAGCACCTAACCCATTTGAATGTAGTTAAGTTCAGGTTGCCTATAATTACCAAGAGTTGTTTTTATTTTTCTGTCCCATGCTTGTGTTGTGCCGGCTCATATCTGAGCCCAAATCATCGATTTGCAGTTTTATTGTTTCTGTACATTATTCTTTTTTCTCTTTTGATATTGTGGCAATATGCCTCATGAACAACTTCTGCTGGCACACTTTCCCCTGATTCCTTGGACAGGAATCTTTACCCACTATTTTAGATTTATTCTCCTGACCACTTGTCCAAATTTTCACAAAATGTCATCAAGATCATCTAATAAGTGGGCCAACTAAATGTTATTCACCAAATGATCACTGCATAAAACTTGCAAAAATGGTTGTAAGCCCATAACTCTGTGTATACAGTACCATCCATGATCTGATGCACGCAGTGAATTGAATTGAATTGAACTAGCCTTTATTTGTCACATACACTGTTACATGTAGTGAAATTGGACCCCTCTGGCCACAGACATAGACAGGGTGGGAACAGGCCAGTGTTGAGAGGTAGCATTTACAGAGAGAAACAGAGAAAATGGATATACATTAGGTAAATTAGCTTAAAAAAAGAGCCTTTCCGCATTGTCCTTCAAAGAAAAGAGCACTGTGGAGCAGGTTAAAAAAAAGCCATTTGCAATCAAGCACATTGACAAATACAGGAAAGAACATCGCAGGATGAGGTAGGGGTCGGGGAAGTGGTGTAGTCGCTGTAGTCCGCAGCCGGCATTTTTCTGCAGCCATGGGGGCGCTGTCCAATGACCCGTCAGTGGTATGGCACCCTGCTTCGTAGCATTCAGGACAAATGACAAATTAGCATTTAGGCCCATATCTCAAGCCAAGGCAAACCATATCTGATTTTATCTTGTCGGCCATTTTGGGTGTCTGCCATTTTGAAATATGTCAAAACTTGCTGTATTTTGCACAAGCTTTATGATAAAATTCTGAACGTTGGCTGGCAAGTTTGTCACCATGTCCTGAATAGCCTCAACAAATTTCAAGATAGCACCACCTTGTGGTCAAAATATATAAACAAATTTAGAGCAAATTCCCTATCTTTTGCTAGCTTTAGTCTCAGCATAAATCCCTAATCTTTTTCTTTTGTTTAGCTGTAAACCAATTTTTTTTACTCTTCCCAGAACGCCACCAAATTTGAATTGAATTTTCTCAGACCTTGCTGGCAAAAGGGTTTTGTTGAATGGAGTTTGCCATATTGCCCCCAATCTTGGTGTGAGTCATCAATACCTAATGCTGACCCCAAAAATCATACATTAAAAACAATTTGAAATAAAGTAGTTTTATTGACTAGAATTGCTTGGAAATGTCTTTGTTTTTCCATCCAATGATATTTCACGTTTTGCCATTATATTTGTTACCAGCAAATTATTGTATATTATAACAAGCCTGGTCCGGGTTCACAGGCAGCCAGTAAGTGCATGTGTGTGTGTGTGTGGGAATGCGTGTATGTGTGTGTTTAAGATCTTTGCCATCTGGATTCACATGCTGAGAGCGAGAACAAAAGGAAGGATGAAGAGAGGCAACCTCATGCAGCTAACCTGAGAAAAGAGAAACTGCAGGAGGCTGAAAAAGACAAACAAACAAATGAATAATTATACGACTGGAGGAGCGAGCAGAGACGGGCAGCACGACACAAACACCTGGGAACACACACACAGAGCGAGACAGAAACACTCCTGAGAGTAGAGCAAGGCTGTGTCACCGTCAGCACAGAGACAGGGAGTCTGGGAACATACACTCGTGTGAGTGCAGATGTTATCTGTGTTACTGTTACACTCACGCTCACATGCACAGCCCCTCACATACAGAGAGAGCGTATGGGAACACACCCACGAGTGCAACACTACCGTACAACTCCTATACCATACAAAACCCTCTGATCGTCTTCAAGCGAATTCTACATTGTCGTTGTGCTCAGGGTCAAATAGATAGGGCTGCACATCACCACCATAGACTTTGATTGGGAAAATATCAAAATTGTCCCAGAGTAAACCAAATGTTAGAATATTTCCAAAGTAATGTGAAACCAAGCAAAGGATTGTTGACATCATTTCCTATAGTTTTCTTCTGGGTAAAGTCTGATTTCTTGGAGTTGCTTGAATAAAATAACATTTAAAATAGAAATAATTCTTAAACCCATAAAGAAAGCATTACTTTGAAAACAAACAACTTATTTCCCATTGACAAAAAAATAACAATATACAGACTTTATTAACAAAAATGTTAAGAATTTGAAGGAGCGCATTAGATGTCTACCCCTTTTCAAATCCAAAACATCCTCAGATCCTTCTGGTAAAAAGCTTTTGATTTTATGTTGACGGAAGTCGATAAAAACCACGCTGACTTGTGATTTCCGCAACCTTGTGCCAAGTCTGAAGCTGTATCTTAGGAACCGTTTGATGAATTTGATCCGAACTTGGTGTGAGTCCCTAGAACCAAACCCTGACCCCATAAATATCAGTTGGCAACAGCGCCACATAAAGGTCAGAATGTAAACAGTTTTTAATAGCATCCATTTGAATGTAATTTAAGTTGTTTGTGATATTAATGTGAAGGAAACCAGTCTGACATCTCGTTTACATTTTATTCCTGACAACTCTATAACATAAAACAATAACAATATACAGACTTTATTAACAAAAATAAACAAAAATATAAAGACTTTGAAGGAGCTCATTAGATGTCTACCTCTCTCACCACAGGCAAGCGCCAAAAGGGGAGAGAGGAATATTGGGTAGAAGGATATACTGTACTCCTAGGTGACGTCACACAATTAACAATACAGGGGAAGGCTATACACATATTTTTTGCATCTGTTAACTTTGCAAATTTTAAATAATTACCATAATTAACCAAGTTAAGCATTTAAACAACTTTAAGCTGAGGATTAGCATCTCAACTAGTAAAACAGCACAAACTGTGAAGAAAAAAAAAAGAAGTGTTAATGCTCATAAAGATAGAGAATGACGCAGATGTTTATCTGAGAGGCGTGAAGTGCAGTGAGAAGCTTTATCAAGATGTTTGAAGAGGCCAACACAGTGGTGAACAAAGCAGGAAGTGAAAGTGCACAAAATGTTGGAAAGGAAACTAATGAGAGTGGTTTCTAAAGACTCAAGCATGACTGCCAAGACACTTCATGAAGTCTCAACAAAAGAAAGATGTCTCCGAGCCAGAATGAAGTTTGCTAAAGACAACCTGAAGAAACAGATGTGTCCTGGTAACGTGTCGTTTGGAAAGATGAGATAAAAAGACAGCTTTTTGAGGATAGACATGTGGCATATGTTTGGAGAAAGAAGGGGGAGGCATGCATTCAACCCAAAAAAAAAAAAAACATTACCCTGGGGGTGGGAGTATAATGCTGTGGGGGTGTTTCGGTGCATTAGGGACTAAAAAAAGACTTTGGATTGGATCGTACACCTCATTTCTGGTTAAGAAATACCTCCAACTGATTAAATTGATTGAACATGACTGTTCTGCACAGATTCCAGACTTTAATCTAACTTTAAAAAAATTCTGATTTTTGCAAGATCAACAAATATCATTGAAGCACTCAAAGTGCCATCCATGCAAGAATCTACAAGAGTTGGAGGCTTTTTGCCAAGAAGAATGTGCTGCTTCACTAGCAGAGAAGATAAAGAACCTCATCGACAACTACCTCAAAAGATGTTACAAATGCAAATATTAAGAGGTGAACTTCTGCTGAGGGTCAATTGGAAAGTATCTGTTGTTGGTATGGTTTATAATAATTAAGCACAGTTCTTCACAATAAATGGCTTCACGCAAACACTATGAAAAAATCTGGAAAATGGGCAGGAAAGCAAAGATTTTGTCAGAACATCGCATCGCAATGTCAATGTTCTGCTCATCCTCAAAAAAACCTGAAAATGAAAGCAAACAGATCTCACAAACCATCTGCAAAGACGACTGGGACGTGTTACAGTGTTGTGTTCTCTCAGCGCTGGGGAATCTGGTTACTACAATGAAGGAGACATTTTTCAACAAACACAGAAACTTGTGAAACCATATGTGCTCGAATGAGAGAGAGAGAGAGAGAGAGAGAGACACACCGATAAGAGAGATTCCAGGGAGAGAGAAACCAGCAGTCATATTACATCGCTGTTAACGTTTATACGTGTTTTACTAAACATTCTTCTGTCTGAGGTTGTGTCAGAGCTAAAGATTTCAAGTGTAAAATGCATCATGACAGACGTAAAAATATGAAATGTGCCGACTAAAAAGAGGAGATGACTGACTGCATCTAAATCCTCGTCCATCACTTTCCCGCCCTGCTTTCACACTGACGAAGAGCTCCTTCCTTTACCTGCAGACTCTCATTGTTCACAGTGACCGCCAAAGCACAATCGTATCCTCACATGCTCTTCCTGCTTCCTGCTGCAGAGGAAACCCTCTCCACACCGATTTCCCTTCATCCCTTTGGATTAGTGCATTCCGAATCTGGAACATTCATTCTTAATCACATGCGCATACCACAATCTGGATGATTAGAAAAAGCTGAAATTCTTTAAAACGTGTTGAGAAACGAAGAAACCAGAGGTGACTCCTCTCTTCCTGGGAGTTTCTTAAACCCAAACTCTTCGTTGTAAAAAGAAAACACTGAAAAAAATATGAGAAATGATCACGACAGAAAGTAACATTCTGGAAGTAGAAACCTTTTCCATCAAAGTGAGTAACATTTCTCTGACAGAATCAGACCATTTTTTTTAATTATTGGTGTTTAATCAACAGGAAAAAATGGGTCTTTCCAACGATTTGGAAACATCAGTGGGATTGCCTCCATTTAACGTTGCCATGCATAACTCATAAAAAATGTTGTCACATAGACGACCACGATGGACCATTTCCATCCCATTATGACCCCAGTGTCTCCATCTTCTGATGCTGCTTCCAGCAGAAGAACGCTCCAGTCATAAAGCTCGAATCATCTCAGACTGGATTCAAGAACATGACTGACACAGTCCTTTGGAGCACAGTCACCGGATCTCAATCCAGTAGAGCAGCTTTGGGATGTGGTGGAATGGAAGATTTGAATGATGGATGCAACTGCGTGACGCGATCATGACGATATGGAGCAAACTCTCTGAGTAATGTTTCCAATTCCTTGTTAAATCTATGCCATGAAGGATCAAGTTCTGCAGGAAAAGACGGTTCTAGCAAGGTGTTTTTGTAGGTTTTCTTCTAAAATGGCTTCTCTGAGCACAAATTGTATGTAAATGCATAAAACGTAATGTTACGTGTGAATCCCAGAGAACACTATTTCTAATACTGTCTGTGATGTCATCACAATAAATAAAAGCATTGGTGTAGAGTTCTTTTTAAATCTTGCTTGAACCCCAAAGATCAGCATGCTTTCTTAAAAATAAAAACAAATAGATACCAAATGCTTACATAGAGTAGCATCTTTTGCCAAATACACACATAGTCTAAAATCCAGAGATGAAGACGTGATTACTCATGCTGGGCCTTGGAGGGGAATTATAGGAGTGTTTATGCGGGTTTATCAGTTCCAAACACTCGCAGGATTTCCGCTTTGGGGATTGTCCTTCCAATTCCTGAGTTCCACAGGAAGCGCCGAATAAAAAGCAGGAGAAAAACGCCCAAAAGCCCCTCGTTCTTTGCCATTCGGTTCCCGGGGAGCACCGAGGGATGGTGGCCAAGCGGTGCTCTTCATCGGACAGAAGAAGAGTTCATAAGAAATTTGGGTGATGGAGGAGCGCGTCAGATTCTGGGCGCGCGACAGGTGGAGCGAATGCCGTCGACCGCAGCGCGGGATCACGTGACCTCAGGGTGAGCGCGCCCGCGAATCGTGTTTACATTTTTCTTCAGAATGTTTGAGAAGTTTCTAACGATATAAACCTAACGAGTGCTTCGTACAGTGTCTAAAATGATTTTAAGTGTTAAAAGTGTTTAAAATCCTTTAAAAGTGAGATTCTTTCATTAGTAGAGAAAAAAACCAAGCCAATTATGTGTCATTCACAAAAATGATTACTAGGTATTGGGAATTTTAAATTTTGACACATTTCCTATATTTTAATGAGGTAATATCATAACACAAACAATAATAACACAAACAATTCAAAGTAACTAAAAATCCACTGAGCCAAAGTCGTACAAAATAACTTCTAATCGAACAAAATAAATGAACATATTCTTAAAACTTTGATATTTATTTAGACACACACGTTACATTTGGGGGAAACCCATAATTGTAAATACCCAAAATGTGTCTGTCAAAAATTCATCTTCAAATGTGAATGTTGTATAACGTTCTGGAAAGTTGCATACTGTACTTTTGGAATTACTTCAACAAAACGTAAAGTAACTGTTAAAAAAATTTACTTGCGTAAAAGTATTTGAATGCCTTGTCATGTTGTAGTGTTTTTTTTCCATTTTAAATGTACTCAAAGTATAGAAGTAAAAATTAAAAGTTGTGAATGAAGAGAAGTTTCGAATATTAAACTATGCTTTCACTTTTGTATTGTATTTAAAATGAATCTATCCTATTCTGACCAATGTCAATTGCATTAATAGTAAGAAAACTACATAATGCAGTTTTTCATTTGATAATAAAACTAAATAGTAATTTCTAGCTTTCAAAAATGTGAAAAAATATGAAAGACATGTAGACAATATCTAACAGAAAGGAATGTTTCCTTGTACCACAACTGTAGAAATTGTAATTAAATACGGGACATCTAAAATAAATAAGATCGTCAAGCTCCAGTAGAGCATCGCAAACATATTCTGAGCTCACCTTAGCTTTCGATAAGATTTACTCAAGTGGCAAGAACACATTTTGTTCGTAAAAGATCAAACATGGACTTAAATATGGACTTTAAACTGTTTGCATTTACCTCGGCTCCAGACAGGAAGTGCACTCTTGATTTCTCAAACGCATGCTCAGTTCAGTCGGATGGTAACGCACAACGAGCAGCTGATTCGTCAAAATGGAGAGCTTTTTATTTTCAATAAGTTATCAAATAATATTACATCACAACACCTTAACCATAATTAACGTACATTATAAAATGGTAATGTGTCAAAATCACATTCATAAAATCCAAAAATCTTGTGGACAGTCAACTATTCTGGTTTAAAAATGATACTTTGATTATAGTAATAAAAAATACATTATTTCATGAAAAACATTCTATTTGTTTAAATAAATGTTATTTTTCTGAAGAGAGGGGGAGTGGGGGGGGGGGGGGTAGAGAGGGAGGGTTGAGATCTTTAGCGTTCATGACGTCACGCGGGTCTCCCGTGAGCGACTCTCCCGGGACGTCCCGGTGAGAGGGAGGGGCAGCGGAGGGGGTGTGCGGTTACCCCCCTGCTCGCTTTGACAGTTGTGAGCCTCGAATCCTGAGTTTGCAAAAACGCGGAGAACAGAGGAACGAGGAGAGCGCGGGAACCGGGGAACCACGCGCGTGTTCTGGGACTATTTAAAATCTATTTTAGACCCGTTCTCTCAACTGGGAGCGTTTCTTTTAGGAACCAGTCTGAAAGCGCTTTATCTCGTGGACAGGAGAAATCCAGTGAGTCTTTCTTTGTTATAGTTATTTATTATTTGTTTTAAATTACGCACTGCGCATGTCACCCCGTACTTTGTTTTGAAGTATGTGAAAAAAGTAATTTCTTTCCAAAACCATCATCATTCTGAAAGATACAGGGTAAAAAGTGAAAGCTGTGGTGGGTCGCACATTTAAGACAAAGAGCGCCCCCTGCTGGATACGCAAACACTTGCTTAATTTAACCCCTGCACACATGGAATCTTTTCTTGGTTTTGTTGTAATGTGGGTTTCAGAACGAATTCGGTTTCATTTGACGTGCTTCTCAAACAAACCGGTATAATTAGTCGTTTTTGTAGTGAAATCACAAATTACCAAGCAATACTTTGTATACTTTCAAGGCACTTTTGGTTTAAACTTTATTATTGTTTTGAAGCTGCCACCAGCGGGAGAAATCAAATTGCAAACTAAAATTGCAAATACAACTATTTAAAATATAATTACCTTTAATTTTTCATTTTACAACATACAGAGCTTTTATGGCATGATCTAATATAGTTGAAAATAAGCTTTAAACGAGGTTAAATTGCATTGTAATGAGCCTAAAGGTGTTGCATCATAAATGAAAATAGATCATTTTGTCATCAGGTTTAACTTGATCCATATTTGTTTGCTAACACCTTCCATGATAACGTTTTTAATTGTTTAATCTATGAAATATAACTGTGGGGTTATCGTTGTATAGCATGAAAATCTGTACTTATGTGGAGATTTGTGCATTTCTACCTCAATTTCAAGATGGTGCGCAAAATCAGATGCTTATTTTGTGGTATTGGTTTAAAAAAAAACAATATAAAACGATTATTAACATTTGAACTAAATCGTGGCAGGCAGTGAAGATCTGCAGGAACAACCCATTCTTGATCCCTAGGCATTGGTATATGGTTATTATTATTAAAGGGTAATTTTTGATATTCGAGAAGCTTCTTAGGAAAGGCTCCTCATCATTAATTCAGCAATAACCCGATGATGCCTGTAAGGTGAACCCCGATCTGCACGCAATTGTTACCACCTGTACCCCACCAGCATGAACTCGAGGAATAACTCTTGTCATTAGCATATTACACACGCACATTGAAATAATAGTCAGCCTCTGTTTGAAACATTCATTAAACACAGGTACATAACTCTTTCATCGAGATTTTATTGCTCTCTCAGACGAGGATGTTTCAAGAATGTGTTTAATTGCATCTGATGTGATTTGAATCAAAAGCATTTCTTATGATGATTAAGCGTTTTCCTAGAAGTGCATGAACTCCTCTCTCTCTCTCCCGGAATATGAAACCAGCAGCGTTCCGTGAATTAGTTATAAATCACTTAAAATTCACTTATTTCATCTGAAGATCATCTCTCTGTATAATGGGCTGCAGCTGTTCAGGGATCCCGAACCCGATGAAAACATGGCCATGAGCTAGAAGGGGGCTCTTCAGTGTTTGGTATATTTATGTATTTGGCAGAAACATTATTCCTGATAATGATCGATGGGTGTCTGTCTGTCAACAATCTGTCTCTCTCTCTCTCTCTCTCTCTGTGTGTGTCGACGCCTATCTATCTTTCTTTATGTCTATTGTTCTATAATGTCCTCTGTTTGTCTATCTTTCTTTATGTCTATTGTTCTATAATGTTCTGTCTGTCAACGGCTATCTGTTTATCTTTCTTTATGTCTATTGTTCTATAATGTCCTCTGTCTGTCTATCCTTCTTTATGTCTATTGTTCTATAATGTCCTCTGTCTGTCTATCCTTCTTTATGTCTATTGTTCTATAATGTCCTCTGTCTGTCTATCCTTCTTTATGTCTATTGTTCTATAATGTCCTCTGTTTGTCTATCTTTCTTTATGTCTATTGTTCTATAATGTCCTCTGTCTGTCTATCCTTCTTTATGTCTATTGTTCTATAATGTCCTCTGTCTGTCTATCCTTCTTTATGTCTATTGTTCTATAATGTCCTCTGTTTGTCTATCTTTCTTTATGTCTATTGTTCTATAATGTCCTCTGTCTGTCTATCCTTCTTTATGTCTATTGTTCTATAATGTTATTTGTCTGTTTTTAAGGTGTATTCTTCTAAAATATTGTCTGTCTGTAAATTATGTCTACTGTTCTGTCTGTTTGTCCGTCTATCCATCTTTCGGTCTATTGTTCTATAATGTTCTCATCTATATTCCAAATGTTTCAAATACGCGTCTCTCTGCCTGCCTGAGTGTTTCATACTGGGTAATTTCTCTTACAGGAAGCTAATCGGTAGCCAGTCCAGAGTGGGGACAGACAAGAGCGAGGGACAGAGTGATCGAGAGATGTTCACGGCGCTCCTGCTTTGCTTCTCTCTGTTTCTTCTACATGCATCCAGCACGTATCAGACTCAGGGGCATCATGGGTAATGGCACATACATTCTGATAGAGTACTATAAAGAGTTCTTGCTGGAAGTAGTGGTAATACTTCTAATATTAGTAGTAATACCCACACACCCTGTGGTGTCAGGAAGTGTCAGTTCACATGCTTTGGGGCCTCAGGGGTCAGAGGTCATGACGAGGTCAAAGCTCAAAGCACATAAGAGCGGCTAATTCAATCAGCCATTCCAGACCAGTTACAACTGATGGAGAGCAAGCTGATAACCAAGTGCTAATATGCTTCACATCCGTAAACGATTCCTTCCTTAAACTGTTGATCCGATGCGTATGTGCACCTGTGTATGTTTATGTCTATACTGTAGGAGGCGAGTGTGTGTTGGCGGTGTTCGTGGTCGTCATGTGTCATTCATCACAGAATCGTTTCTTCAGCCTGTTCACAAGCCCTACATCACTATGTGCCAAAACCATCGAGCGTGCAGCACATACAAGTAAAAAACACTGCGCAACACAATGCACCGCGTCTTCAACATCATTCGATTCACCACGTCATGTGATTTACAGAACAATCTACAGGGTTTCTTACCGGCAGGTGAGCAGAGTATCTCCTAATCTACACACTTACCCTGAGTGCTGCCCGGGATGGAGACGCATGCACTCACACAACTGTAACCAAGGTACTAATTGGATAAATTGGATAATTTAGCTTTATTTTCATCTCTTTTTTGGTTGAGACATACTTTTAAGACCCTCTCTCTCTCTGGTGTATGTGTAGCAGTTTGTGAGCAGTCTTGTGCTAACGGAGGCACATGTGTGAGGCCCAACCACTGTACGTGTCCCAGAGGATGGACTGGGCGATCTTGCAAGACAGGTGCACACATACAAACTTCATTACAATTCATGCTCTGTGATTTTACAAGTGTGCTGACAATAGAACTACAAATAAATTCAAACAGGAAAACATGCTAGACACATCAAATGTGAGTGGATAAAGGCAACAACCAAACAAACCACAAATTTCACCAAGAATTGTAGTGACACGAAATTATGATGGATATATCCAGTTGTGCGGAAAACATGCAACCGACTGGCTATAAACATGCCAACAAACATATAGCACGGGTTCCAAAAGTCTTTCACATGACCAATGGCTCGATAAATGACAAAAACATGCTAACAAGCAAACCTACTTGGAAAAAAAACATGAAGTTAACATGCCTGAAAAACATGCTTTAAAATACGAACATGTTAACAAAGATATAAAACATGTTTGAATTGTCCTTGACGTTTACATGTTTATATATATATATATATATATATATATACATACATATATGAGAGAAAGAAAGAGAGCATATATATATATTATGGAAAGAATTTAAGAAAGTTAAAACATAAAAAAGATATTAAAATATAAAACATAATCCCTAGATTAAATAAGTAAAATATGAATAAACAAATAAACAACAAACATTTGGACTAAAGAAAATGCAAAGAAAATATAAAACAAACATGGAACTTATAAAATATGAGGACAGCAATGAAGATAAAATATGTTTAGGGGAACAGGAAAGATGAATATTCAATGGGTGGAATTGCCATAAATATCCAGCTGGAGTGAAAAAATGCTAGCACCTGGAAAAAGCTCCTAACACACTTGATAAACGTAAGAGACATGTTTCCAAACAAACCTAGAACTTGGTCAAAAAGATAGTAACAAGAAAACATGACTGATCTAAACAGTTGAAGTGAGAAGATGGTAGCAACTTGGTAAAAGCTACACACATGCTAGAAAAGACAAACAAAACATGTTCACAACTTCCTTGATTACCATTAGCTTGATAAATGTTATGCTAGCTAACAAACAGTGTTAGAGACAAGAAAACACTCCAGATTTATGGTAGCAACTTGTTAAACATGCTTTTAACAATCAAATAATGCTAAAAACATCAAATTACAAAAAACATGCAAACTACTTGCTAAGTCGTAACAATGAACCAAAATTCAATATAAATTTAAAAAGGCTAACGCTTGTAGATATTGCTAGCATCAAATGTTTCATAATAAATGAGCCTGCTAAATATCTTTATGTCTGAATAAAGGTTCCACATCCTATAAATAAGTTGACAACTTATCCTAGCATCCCATTAGGGAACATAATTGCAAAACATGCATGCATTGAAAGCCTACAACTGGGAAAACGTTACACTTTATAAATGCTAGCAACACATTTAATCAAGCAGCATGGTAATAGTTAAACATGCCACCGAGTTAAACAATTTTGAAACTAAAAATTTCAAGTTGTGTTTGTACCTCAGATGTAGACGAGTGCAAGGAGGTGCATGGCTGCTCTCAGAAGTGTGTGAACACACCGGGGAGTTTTGAGTGTCTGTGTGAGGAGGGATTCCGTCTGGACGAGGATCGGAAGAAATGTTTGAGGATAAGAGATAGCGAACAGCAGCATTCAAGCAGGACAAACGATGGTGAGACAAATTCAAAATCTTTCTAGTTTAATGCTTTTTTAAGGGATTTAAAAAAAACCTTCTCAGTAGTTACTCTTTTTACATCATAAAGAGCTTTTTAATCATCAGGTGCTTGTAGGACCTGGCAGATTGGAAGCATTTGCTCTTCAGTGGTAGTGGTTGTATGACAATGTTTTTCCTCTAGCTTCTTGCAGGCAGATTCTTACCAGACTCCCGGTTCATTATTACTTTTGGTACGCGCTATGCCACTCTCAACTCGTACCGTGAGTAATAGTGCACTGTGACTGGATAACACACCCTCCAATAAGAATGATTTGCGTCCGGGATGTTTCAGTTTGAAAACATCTCTATGTGACGTTAACAGTAGCAACATGTGGAACTCTGAACATAAAGATAGAAATGTGAACTTTGGCAACATGAAGAACAGAAAGCTGCACTGTTGATTTAGCAACATGAAAACTCCTTATGTGACGTTAGCAACATGAACTTTCAATGTTTAGGTAAAGTTGCATTGTTTATTTAGCAACATTATGTACTCTGAGCATAAAATTAGCAATGTGAAACTAGCAATATGAAGAACATAAGTTAGGAATGTGACGCTAGCAACGTGAACAACTTTCAGTGTGAAGCTACAAATGTCACATAAACTATGTCAAGTTAGGAACATGAAAACTATTTATTGCGAAGTTAGCAACATGAATGGAAAAAGGAACATTAGCAATGTTAGCAACGTGAAATTTGTATTGTTAAGTTAGCAACACAAGGTTCTCTCAACATAAAGTTAGCATTGAACATGAAGTTAGCAATGTTACATTAGCAACATGAAAACACCTTATGTGAAGTTAGCAACATGAACTCCCAAAGGAACGTTAGCAATGTTAGCAACTTGAATAACTTCTAAGGTTAACTTAGCAAATGAAAAGTTATAATGTTAAGTTAGCAACATGAAAAAGTCCCAGAGTGAAGAGGCAGTAACACAAAGTTAATGTGATGTTAGCAAGCTGAAGCAGTAGCAATGTGAAATTAGCAATGAAAATAGTAATGTTACAGTTACTGCTAACACATTTTATTCAAGCATGCAAACATTAGCTTGTAGTATTTACTAGCACTAGTACATACATTAATACATGTGTTTTTATAGCACTGATAAGCTAGCTCTTCATAAAATATATTAGCAAACTGGGGCAATCCTGAAATGTTAATCCGGCTCTGTCTGAGTTCACTTTAAGAATTCTACGTTAGCATTCAACTCTTTTAAAACTATTTTTGTGAAGATCCTGTATAGTCTGCGTGCTGCAGTGAATTTCCTGTAGAAACTCTCCAGGTCTCTGTGGTGTATTTTAACAGAGCTGGCCTGTGCCTCAGAGGTTGTTGGCAGTCTCCTGTTCCTCTCCTTATTTCTTCATCTTCACTGCACACCATATTTCATATCTGTCGTAGATTTAAAAATAACACCAGAACAGAGGCTCTGGCCTTGACTTGCCACGTTTCTCAGCAACAGGCTAAAGTGATCACTACTCATTCGGATCCCTGGCTCCGTCTCAAACACGCATTCCTGGAGCGTCTGACTCTCACTTGAAAGTGCACTAGAACAGCATTCTTATGAGCAATGGTGTGTGAAACCAAGCTGCACTGAAAGGGGAATGCTCCATGTCTTTGTTTGTTTTTAGATTACGTAAAAAGAAAATAGTTCACAGAAGCATAGAAGTGACCCCGAGAGCTAGTTTGAGTGTTCCCACACTAGTCAGTGTTGATGAATTTGACCTGGATGTCCACAGGGTGCTAGGATGCTAGATTGGTTTCCTCTAAACCCGCCATCACATCCACTGACCCGCAGTCTCAGTGAGAAAATATAAACTAAATTAAAGCTGCAAGCAGTGATCAAAGGGCTCTAGCACCTCAGAACGCCTGGGCAATTTGTTACACTTCCTAATTTCTTGCATACATGTTCCAAATTTAATAACACAGCAGAAAACAGATAGATAGCTTTAGCGATGTGTTCAGGCCAGGTTTGATCCCAATCAGATATTGTAGGCCCGAGTTATAACAACTTAAAACAAAAATGGCTGACTCCCTGTCGATTTTGGAAACTCACTCCTTTGTTGTAGGTCTTTGTCTCTCATAGAAGTGTTCCAATCTGAAATAGCAGTAGTGCAATAGCAGTGCACTAGGTGGCACTGTATCTGACTGTAGGTGATTCATTCAGAGATGGACTCTTAACGTGTATTCTGAATTTAAAACCGCTCGGACATTGTTTGGCTGAGTTATCGACAACTTCCTTTTTGCATTTAGATTTTCGACGACCACTGTGGCAACATCGTTTAACGAAATCAAAAAAGCCTCAAAATTTTTAATCCCAAATGCCTTAAATGCCAAAAACAGATAAAACTCTAGGAGGCGTTTATTAACGTTTGCAATTTTTTAAAAAGTTTTTGGAAAATAGCCGACTTGCTATTGATTTTGGAAACATATTCCATATTAGTTGGGTATCTCGGTACGCTACTTGTGTGTCAAAGTTCATTTGGCTACAACAAACTGTTGACTGTTTGTGAAATTCTGTGATTTGTTCACGAAACGATACTCTGAACAATACGGTTTTATACGTTTTTGCATTTAAAAAAAAACTGGTTTGCTTCCACCTGGTCATTAAAAAACCATAAATATATGGATTATGTGATGTCATCAGAAGCTTGGGTTTTACCTTTAAAATCAGATTGTTTCACCAGAGTGTTTTCATAGCTGTGTCAGCGATAGTGTAGACTCTGCTCAATCTGTTTCCTTGAGTCGTTTTGGCTGCGTCTTAAATGCACATTCCAGCTCCATCAAAGTCAGACTGCTGGGGGTCACGCAAGCCCCCACATCTGGGACACATTGACTCCCTCACTGCAGTGTGTGAAAGCAGCCAAATCAAACCCTGAGTGAACCGTGTGAGAGAGGCCCATTGACTGGACAGATTGCACTCGTTCTTCTGTAGCATTTAGATCAGCTGCTTAAGGGCGTGGCTTACCGGGGTGAGCTCTATGATTGGTTAATAAGTCAAATCAACTCTAGTATCGCCTATCGCAGGTGTTTTCACAGCGTTCTTTGGCCAAGACTCGCCCTTCAAATCAAATTTTGTTTTGCATAATGGTTGGGGGTTTATGATTGTTACCATAACAACTGAACGATGTGCAGCCAACAAGCCTGAGAAAAACGTTACAGAAGGCGTTAACAACAAACACCAAGCAGAACAATGGTTCATCAGTTCCCTAAAACAATGAGGAAATCAGTGGGAATGGAAAACGTATGCGCCTGTTTACATGCGTGAGAACTCGTGAAAATTGTGGTTAGAAAAGTGGGCTCTATAGCACCACCTAACGTTTCAGATTATATTGTGCTCTCACATTGTCGCACACAAATGAAACATGTGTAGTGTACCGACACTGAAATATAAATAACATAGATCGTGTTTCGAAAATGGTCAGGAAGTCAGCTATTTCGCAAAAAACACTTTCGCTTATGATAAATTTTAACAAACTCCTCTTAGGGATTTGATCTTTTTGCCTCCAAACTCCATCAGTCTTCTCTTAAGAGATATCTGATGTTAGACTACAGATTTTTTATTACTTCAGTACACGATGTGCGCACAGCGGCACTCAAGTCGTAATTTTCACATAAACAGGAAGTTGATAATAGCTCTGCCAAGCAATGTCCGATCTGGTTCAAATTTGCCATGCGTGCTAGGAGTCCATTTTGAATGAATCCATATAGCAACCTACAGTGTCAGTTATAGCACCACCTAGTGGCAATATAGGGGTTTCCCATTTTCTGCAGTTTTATTTCAGGATGTTTCAAACTTGCAACACTTATGCAAGAGACAAAGACCTTGAAAAGTTAAATTTGAGTGAGTTTCTAAAACTGACAAGAAGTCAATTATTTCAGTCTATGAATGAACACATCAAGAATATATTCTATTGGTTATAGCGCCATCAGGTGGCCACATGAAACATTACATTTAACATTGATAAGTTACTTTTTTTTTTTTTTTACCAATTTGAAAAATGTCATAAGAGTCTTGTCCAAAACAATATCAGAAAATATTTTCTCATTAGCGCCGCCTGGGGATCATGACACTTAAAGATGTGGTTTCATTATTTAATGTGCCTTTATCATTCAGTAATTGCCACGAGAGGTGCTCGAGCACTTTGATTGCTGCTTGCAGCTTTAATTGTATTCTTATGAACCGCAAAACAAACAAGTGTCCTGTAGAACGCTCGCAGTGTGCAAGTGATATTTGAAATACCCTTAAACCTCTCCCTGGGATCTCCGCAGGGGTTCATGCTCGTGTAGAACACGCACCACGAAGGAAACTGGTGTTAAAAATCATTAATGTTCATGAAACCGTGGTCTTAAAACATCAGAAAAAGAAGCAGAGTATTTTAATGAAGACCGAATGTCAGCTTTTGTGTGGTCCCCCAATAATCTCCACGTGTTTCTTTTGTTCCTTAAGGTGGAGGTTTGGCACGAGTTGAGAACGTTACTGAAGAAGTTCAGATCCTTAAAAACAGACTGGAGCTTCTGGAGCAGGTCAGAAACACATACTCTCTCTCCCTCCCTCCGTCCGTCTCCCTCTCTCAGAAACATTCACCTTCAATGAAGCGGGACCTCGAGCACGCTGCCAATGGAAATTATTGGTTTATTACCGGTTTAATTAAAAGCAGAAAACGTCATAACCACAGTTTCTTGACGTCAAACAGCTCTTTATTAACAAAAAAGCAAAATATAATCTAATTGCCTTCAAACCAACATCAATTCCTTAAGGTACCTTAAGGATTTGGGAAGGACTGTTCAGGCTCTTGTGAAGAAGCACACAGAAAACAGGCACTTTTGAGGACCGTAGATGCAGTGGAACAAAATAGCAGATGTCCAGCAGTGCCATCTACTGAAAGAAGCTAGTGGGACACCTACGTGATCTTTAATGAGGAGTTGCAGTCAAAAACTATACGCCTAATGATGGAATACGGCCATGAGACTCAAATATGCAACTAGTGTGCAACCGTGAAGCATGGTGGAGGTTGCTCGATCGGTTAGGGCTGGATTTCTGCAAATGCGGTTGGCAATTTGGTCAGGGAAAATGGTGTTATCAATGCTGAGAAATACAGTCTGATACATATGCATCATGCAATAAATATAATTTGCCACAAATTCATTCTGCAGCAGGACAATGACCCAAAAAAGCATAAACGAGCTGTTTTGAGCATAAACAAGGATAAGACATACTGGGAGTGATGCATGGTCCCCACAGAACCCTGATCTCAGCATCAGAGTGTTTCTGGAATTATACAAAGAGGTGGAAGGATGAGAGAAAGCGCCATCTAATTTCTCCAAGATGTTTGGAAGAGGTCCTGGGGGCAAGCGTAACTAGGTTTTAATGCAAAGGTTGGTCAGACCAAATAGATTTCACTGCGTTTCGTTCACTGGTGGAAATAAATGATTCATTTCTGAAAGCTTTCTTTGTTTGCAGACTTTTAAAGTCACAGATCACCTCGAGGATATTACAATTATTAAAGCACTTATGCATCTTCACGCCGCTCGCTTTCTCTCCTTCTGTAGAAGCTCGAGATGGTTCTGGCTCCTTTCACCACACTCATCGCATTGGATGGAACGGGCGACACGTACAGCTTCCTGTCAGAGAAGACCAACTTCCTGTCTCACTCTCTGCAGCAGCTGGAGCGAATCGACTCTCTAAGTGAACAGGTCGGCTTCCTGGAGGAGCGCATCGGAGCCTGTAAGCTCTAAATATGCGAAGATTCATGAGTGCTTCGTTAAAACCACTGCAGTGATTTGTGTTTGTGTTCTTTAGGCAGCTGCAAGGAAACCTAGAAGAGCGACCGCGGCACTGACCCGACGGAAGTCCTCGCACGAGTCTTGAGTTTTATAGAATCTCAATTTGTATGTTTGGGACAGGAGAAATGTAAATGTGTGTTTATTTATAATTCCATTCGTTTTGATATTGGGGAAAACTTCGAAATTGCTTTTTATACGAAAACTTTACTTGGCAAATTTTTTAATAAAATGCTTTAAAGGTGCCGGAGGTCAATTCTGTCATTTTTCACATTTTAGACAATCTGAACCAATTTATAAAGTTTTCAAGCTTTAAAATGTTTTTAAAGTTTACACGGCTTGTAAGGCCATTTTTAGATATTGACTAATGTTTATAGATGACTTGCACATTAAGATGCTTTTAAAATTTAATACAAGCATTCATTACTAATCATCACAGAGTAGAACTGTTTTTCAGGGTTTTAACATGTTTTTTTTTAAATCGATAAAACAAAGATTGCCGTTTGTTGAATCTTAGTTAAAATAAAAAGTGCTAAAGATCCCTTGTCTTCACTACTTTGGAGATCATATAAAATAAGTAGGAGGCCGAAAAACAAAGACTTCCTGTTCCTGTAACTCGTACCAATAGACTTTTTGTAGTTTTTGGTCCAGTATATCTGTGTATGTACTTTAAAACATGAACACAGTGTGAAATAGCAGTTTTTAACTGAGCTAAATGGAATATTCTATGTAGCCACTAGGTGGAGCTATAGGTTTCTATATAGATACACCTTGCTGGTACTAAGTTGCAGGAAGTAGCATCAGAAGATGGGGACACTGTGGTCATAAAGGGATGGAGATGGTCAGAACAATACTCGGGTTGTGGTGGTGACACAATACTCAATTTGGACAAATGGAACCAAAGTGTGCCAAGAAAATACCATTACACCACCACCAGCCTGAACCGTTGATAAGACACGATGAATCCATGTTGTCAAATTCTGACCCTAGCATCTCGTTTTCTGCAGAAATCAAGACTCTTTAGATCAGTTATCATCCTCTATTGTCCAATTTTGGTGAACCTGAACAAGTTGTAGCCTCAGTTTCCTGTTCTTAGCTGCAGGAGTGGTGCCTACTGTGGTCTTCTGCTGCTGTATGCATCCGCCTCAAGCTTCAACTTTTCTGAAGACCTCTTTTGGAACGAGTGGTATTTTGAGTTACTGGCCATTCTCCTCTAGCCTCTAGTATTAACAAGGCATTTGCATTCACAGGACTGCGTGAAAAATCACAGTAGAGCAGCGTTCGTCCTCATTCTGATGCTCGGTTTGAGCTGCGACAGATCGTCTTGACCACGTGCGACGTGATTGGCTGATTAAGCATTTGCGTTAATGAACAGTAGTACAGGTGTACCTAATAATGTGGCCAGTGAGTCTACATGGTGAGTTTAAGACTGGTGGGAGATTATAAAGCTGAGTATAACAACTTCCTGCTTCGTGGAGGAACAACAAACACTATAAACACCTGTAATTGAGTACAGGGCCTGGAATTGCACTAATGTTTCAGGATGAGGAAAAAATTGACTTCCTGTTGGTTTTGGAAACTCCAATAGATTAGAATTCTAGTAGGACTTGGTCCTTTATACAAGTGTTTAACATTTGTAACAGTCTGAAATGCGGAAAATGGAATACTGCATATTGCCACTAGGTGGCGCTATAACATACACTGCAGGTGGCTATTTAAATGTGTTTAGACATGGATACTTGGCACACATGGCAAGGTTGATTTCGATTGGACATTGTATGGCTGAGTCATAACAACTTCCTGTTCTTGGTGAAACAACTTCCTGTTTTGACAGCATTTTTACATCCCACATGCACAAAGAGGTTGATTTTAGAGTATGACATATGCAAAATCACCCATTTTAGGACGTTTTTTGCTAAATATCGGACTTCCTTTTGAGCTTGGAAATGCAGTCTATAGCACTTTGTTTACCCCACACGTGTTTTCCAACTGTTTCTGTTCACAAATATCTAAAAATCACAAAACCTCATTAAGAAAAGTCTCGGTCCTGTTTTAAAAAGAGGATTTTATTGACACTGTCCTAGATGTTCATAACACAGGTCGATTGAGGTTTTAGCACAATCAATGTTCGAATATATAATCACCATCTTTATGATCGATTTACAATGGGCTTCAGCTCAGCTGTGCGTCTCACCTCCACACAAACACATTCAGCACAAACAAACACACAGCACACAAGGCTCCCGTAGAATATCTGACGGCTTTGTTGAACAGATCACGTAATGTTAGCGTTTATTAGCATCACCTGCTGTTCATTCTTAATAGCTTTGGTGAAATAAAAAGAGAGCGCGTTTGTGTGAGCCACACTCTTACGCACATCCCAATGAATCATGTGAGGATTGAACAGAACGGTTTGGATTTGTACATAAAATAATAATATTTAAAATTCATATGGACATTTGGCAAAAAACGAGTTAACATTCGTTAATGAAAAATGTCTTGAGCTCATTAACATGAATCTGGGCAGCTTAAATTATGTGTTACAGGTTAATTTAAGGACGTTTACATTCTTAAAATGTAAAAAGTATTAAATATAAGACACAGAACGAATGGGATCAGGAAGAATTTACAAACGTGTCAGTCTGGTTTAATAAATATATGTATTAAATACTTTTAAAAACACTTTTGAGGTAATTTTTTTCAATGTCTATACACAGGATTTATACTTCATTTACCACTTTGGAAAACTTGGGTAATTCAATAACCACTATTAGCGTTAATCTGTTAAAAAGGTCTATTTCTTACACCAAAATAAAAAATATTGTGATCATTTATATGCAGGACTGTCTTTCAAAGCATATTTTAACTATATTTACCAATATAAGCTGTGTTCGATAATACTTTCCTTGTAAATCAACAGGATTAAACAATGCAAATCTAATCATGAAATCTTAACTTTTCACCGACCGAAAAGAAGTAAATAATGAGCAAAGCACCAAACTGAAAATATCTTTCGCTATATTTTACGATTGCACCGCCGTCGGCTCAGACACTATGGACACATGGCACAGGAAGAAGCCGCTTAACATGAAGTTAACTAAAAATACCTCACAACCAACGCTACAGGGTTCTCACATCCTTGGTTTTAACGACACAAGACGCCTTTCAGAAGGAGTGTATCGATGAATATTTTCAGTCACACTTTTAGATCAGCATTTCTGCTTTTAAAAGGCATCGTTTAGCAAAAAATATCAAACTCCGGCGCAAAGGATGCTTCAGAACACCTCATTCATCATCAGCAGGGCACCAGTGAAGATCATTTAAAATCAGAGAGATTTCCGCTGCTCGAGTCCAGATACAGATGCTGTATATTTCACACAATTGGTTGCTCCTCCCTTTTTCAGTCACTCTTTCAATCTTTCAATAATTGAGAAAATGGAAACAAAAGTTGAGGCGGGGGAGTTGATTGAAAGAAAGGGAAAGATGATGGGTGAGTAGGGGGAGGTGATAGGGATGCGATGGGAAAGCATTTTGAGGCGATGGGCACAATGACGGAGGTTACAGGTGGATTTGTTGAGGTGCTTAGGAGATGGCCGTGCAAGGAGAGGACATTTTTGTCTTTGCACCATCACATTCCCTTGCTCACCCATTACCTCAACTTGCACGGACATCGCCTCACTCTTTGCACCAATCACTATGGTGTTCACGCCCATCACCGCAGTGCAAGTTGAGGTAATGGGCAATGGGTCCACATGTTAAGATGGGTATGAACACTGAGGTGACGGCCAAGGAAGGGGAGGCGATTAGTGTGAAAGCTGTGGTGATGGGCTTGAACAGAGATGAGATGGGCTTGCATTTTGAGGTGATGGGCACAGAAGTGCACAGAGACTGCCATGGGTGCACAAAGATGGTAAGGTCTTCCAGTGGGTGGCAATGGGTAGCTAGCAGGTGATGGGCACAAACGTGTGACTAATGTGTACGCACATGTAGATGAGGGAGTGCAAACAGAGCTGATGAGCATCTCACTGTTATTACATTTCTATTCACAGAAATCCCTCAGATTTTAAATTAAATCCCTTCTCGTGTTCTGAATGATGCCTGAAAAAAGTGGAAATAATCAAAGAGAGCTGACAGTTTGGGGGAAGACTTGATAACGGGGAAAACAATTCCTCATAATGCAAGTGAAGTACCTCAGGAAAAGCATCTTGCACACATGACCAAACAGGAAAGGAGTCCTGGCAGATCAAAGAAAGGAAGAGAAACAAAGAAAGGCATGCATGTCAAGCACGCATCCGCCATGTTCTCCTAGCGTTGCTTCAAGCGCTACCAACACCCCGACACAAATCAAACAACGCCGTTCCACTGCTCAGCATGGAAACCTAGCCTGAACATTGTCTGCGGTGTGTGGATGCTTGTGTTAGTCTGTCTGTATGGACATATGCTCCAGCTTGTGAGGAAACTAAAGCGCCGAGTCATGGTTACCGTCTCCATGACGACAACAACAAAGTCACGCCTCAGTGGAGCTCTCAGTGGCTGGTCGGGCCATTGCTCTGGGCGGGCTTGCTGGAAATCTCCTGGAAGGCTGAATGCATGACACTGAAGGATTTTTCGGTGAGTGATGAGACGTCGTCTGCCGTCATACCCTTCGTTTCGATCTTTGGGAGTATTTTCAGGGTGATGGTTCCTGTTTGTACAATGAGTGGCAATTGGTAGAATTAACAAAAACAATGATACTATAGATAAGTTCTCTATTGTTTTGTTTTTATTCCACAGTTCTTATCAAGTCATTTTCATGATTTCCTGTGTTTAATTTGGTAAACCACTGTCTCTTCGAGCACGTGGCTTATGTTATTGTTTGCCATGTGCTCTCCTGTCTGCCTGGACCCTATTGCTATTGCATCACTGGTTTAGTTCCTAACCTTCATCTTGTTCATTTCCTCCCAGGATTATGCTCCATGTCTTGAATAGTTCATTCCTTGCAAATGTTCGAGTGCTCAATTATTCTTTATTGAGGGACATGATCTGAATATTAATCGTTACCTGATTTGAACTCTTTCTCTTTCCGTAGATAGAAGTTACTGTAGGAAGAGAACACAATGGGGATGATGGGAACCTGAAACATAGAAAGGCCGGTGTGGGTTGAGGTGCAATGCATTTGGGTCAATGCAGAAAGGGATTTTTTAAGGTTATACAGTTATTAACCGAAACGCTCGCACCTTAAACTACTTTATATTTCAACAAATCCACTCAAGAAATATTTATCCATTTATATTGTCAGCAAATCTATAATATGCACAACTAATTGATGGAAAAACAACAAAAATTTTGATTGGAGCAGGCACAGGGAAAAAAAATCATTAAAGCGAAACTAAAATCAGAAAATCCTGAACAATGGCGCCCTCTAATGGTGAACGATCCATAGCACTTTCTGATCATCTTGACACTGACCTGAGCCTGAATGGCAAGGTGAAATGCTCCCTTTTTAAAAGGCAGAAGTCCACCGTTCTGATTCCTTGTGCCTTCTGGAAACACCCAGAGCCGGATCTGCAGGACATTCAGAACAAACACAGAGCGACAGTCTTAGATGTGCATAATTTCCAGGAAAATTAACACTTTCAAAAATATCATAATCACAAATCAGCATTCTACAAGTCACCTGATCTGAATTTGATCACTAAAACCTCCAATAAAAACAGGTTTTATAACCCTAGGAAAAATGGGTTTAAAAGCTGGTGGTGCAGCATAAAATGATATAAACAAAAAAAATGCTAACTTTGCTGTTGGCTTGTACTAGTGCGGTTTAAAAGCCAATGTCAATTTGTGTAAAATAAACCAAACCCCATGTCTTTATGATTTTCATAAGCTGAGATAGAGATATGCCAAGTTGGTTGCTATAGTAAACAGCCTGGTTGCTATGGAGGGGTCAGTGACTTAATATAAGGTTTCCAGTCACAATAAGTTGTATACACAAACCCCCTTGACTCGAATGTTTGCCAGAGCCAAGATAGATTTCGGTATATTTGGTTGCTAGGGAAACAATTTGGTTGCTAGGGAGTAGTCAGTGAGGTTAAAAAAATGGAGACATCTTGATTTTGCAGCTGCAGACCAAACCAAATGTTTTGACTCAAGATCTAGTGGAACACTGTATTTTCACCATGATTTTTAAGAAAGCACAAGAAAGCATTAGCCGAAGTTAAGCAACCCCAGGTGACTTTACTTTGCCAATTTTTTCAGGAAACAGGTGGAAAATAGTGGTTCGGAAAGAGGTCAGGAAACACACACCTTGTCGGCTAACATGGTTTTTGCTGCATCACTCATAACGTTTTTGGCATCGCTGGTTTTCTGCCGGTTGATGAAGACAATTCCACCCAGCCAGCAGATCATGCCCACAGTCCCCGCCCAGAGCAGCTCCTTCTTTGCGATCATGGTGCAGCGCTCCGGCAGGATCTCCACCATGCCTGCATTAAGCAACATAGAATTAGGGGCTCTCAGATTCCTTGATATTAGTAGGATCAATGAACATTCTTTGAGTTATTTCGGGTATTGTGAGGAAACACAAATGTTGTTTGGCGCTTACCCAACACGTCCAGTGACGATTGGTGGTTAGAGATGATCACGTAGGGTCCTTCTGTCTGCAGATGCTCCCAGCCACTAACCTGATATCGCAGACCCATGAAGTATTTGACATGGCGAACCAAAAACTGGATCACCCTACAGGAAGTGAAGGGATACCAGTCAAGGAGCTATACTGGGATTTCAAAACTCAATTGGCGTGGATCTGACAAGTGATGTATGCCAATAACTTGCCAATCAACCCTTTGACAAAAGTGACTTTTATTTTATTGACTACAAAACGTTCTCATTCCACTCATTCCACAGTGGAACAGCATTGTTTAAGCCAAAATGACATAAAAGTAAGAAGTACAAAGACGCGGATTGCACCATTCTGGGTATAAGGGTGTTCGAGTCGCTCTTGGGAAACCGTACTAGGAGCATATAGCAACCCTACCCCTCGACAACAGCTCCTATGATCACTCAGGCAAACAAACTACTCCACCACGATAAGGTGGAGAAGGAAATGCCGTGTAATAAAAAATAGTCATTAAAATTCTCTGTTTTATGGTCTTTAAACTTTGCATGTTCCACAGAGAAATTTGATCTGATGTTACACAGTATCTGCCTGACCTTTGAACACATCACAGCTTTGTATCAGTGCTGTTAATAATGTGCAGAAGACATCTGGAGTTACATAACTCCACAGCTGCAGAGAGTCAACAAAACTCGAACACATATGGTGACAATGGAGCATCATGAAACAGATCATAAACCATGCGTGAAGAGGAACAGAAAACAACTACAGCTTCTGTTTAACTGGGATTACAAACGTTAGATTCAGGTAAAACGCTGGGGGGAGGGCTTTATATCTGGGTTAGTAAACACAAAGAGAGCTTGAGTTTTACGGGAACCAAACACAATCTTCCAATCAACATCACAGACAGTTTAAGACGGTTTAAGAAAAGTGCTCCATTGATTTGAATGGCGACGTATCCGACACTGGAAGCTCTAGCAAACGCGGTGGAATTTCGACTTCCGCTGAAAAGTTCAATTGAATTCAACTATGACCTTCACGTGATGCAAATAGAGGACGTCAGTATTGCCATGAAGTACGTTAGAGTGCACCTTGTTACAATGCATCAGAGTTACAAATTATATAATTTGAAAAGAACGCTGTTTTGTGGGCGGGACCATGACGGACGAATCCATAAGCGGTGTTTAAAAGGCTTACAACTTCTAGAGTGTGAAACGTCGAAAAACAATTAAAAGAAAAATAAATAAATGGAAAGAAAGCGTGTTAACAAAAAATTAACTGAAATGATACACATTTGTATTGAAAAATGTAAAATAAAATAGCATATTCTCACCGCACCATCTAGCAAAATCTATGGCAGATCCCTTAATGAGATTTCATTGAAAACGCTGACTAAATCTATTCGTTTTATCGATCTAAAATTGATGGCTATTTCTGTCGACTCAAACAAAACAGACAACTAAAAAATAAAAAACACTTAATTTTAAAACTCAAAATGAACACTGCGAACCCTCTTAACTACTAACTAAAACTAGACTGTAATAGTTCAGCCTCTCTAATCAGCACCGCTCCTCTATAACCCAATAAGCTTAGCCTCCCCGCATCAGCTCATGTCTCAATCTCTCGTTCCTATCACACTGATAAAGAGAAAGAACTCCACGTCATGAGATGATTTGTTCATATGGGTGTTAGGTCATCCTGCTGAAACAGACATTACAAGTCGATTCTCATCATTTAAAAAGAAACCCAGCGCTTATATCATCTACAGCTACAGAGCTTTTGCAAGATCCAATATAAATAGAACTTTAAAAAGCTGCAAAATACTTCTGTAGGTTAAATGGCTTCAAGGAGGATCATGCTGAAAGCATAGTTTGCATTAGAAGCATTCGGACTGGTTTTGACAAAAGTAAAACCTCTTTTTGTGCATTCTTTGCACTGGAAGTGTTTTATTAACAAACAAAGGCAAAGAATGAATCATATTTTCTTTTTCAAATACACCTTTTTTTTTGGCAAAGAAAAAAAACGTCCAGTTTCTGGGTAACATTCCCTTTGAACACCATGATATACACTTCTGATTGAATTTGTGTCCTTAATATCTGGTGTATTCTGGTTGGACCACTTTTTCCTGCAGAACTGCCTTAATCCTTCGTGGCATATAAATTCTACGAGGTAATCCCTCAGAGAGTTTGCTCTATATTGAAATGAAATCACGCAGACATGATACTCTATTGGTAGTAATGGGTCAAAAGTGTGGCAAGAAAATCTGCCCCACACCATTACACCATCACCACCAGCCTAACCCATTGATACAAGGCAGGATGGTTCAACATCACGCCAAATTCTGACCCTAGCATCCGAACGTTGCAGCAGAAATCGAGACTCTTCAGACCTGGCAACGTTTTCCAATATTTGCTTGACTCGCAATTGTAGCCTCAGTAGCAATAGCACCCAGGGTGGCCATGGGAGGATTCAGAGATGGTCTTCTGCACACCTCCATTGTAACGAGTGGTTACTAGTACATTTCTACCAGCTTGAACCAGTCACCGATCCTCCTTTGACTTCTGGCCTTAGCAATGAGATTTTTTCACTTTTTCAGAGCATTGGTTGTGCATGACAATCCCAGTAGATCAACAGTTTCTGAAAAACTCAGACCACCCCTCTCACAGCAATGACCACACCACGAAAGTCACTTAAGTCCCCTTTCTTCCCCATTCTGATGCAGCAGATCATCCACATGCCCAAATGCATTGAGTTCCTGCCATGTGGGAAAATATGGGAATTTTCCCATCTTGAGCAACCGTAGTTCCCCTGCTAGGATGTACAGTATGTGACAACTGGATGGTTGAGCAATGGGTAAATCTACACCAGTCCCACCATACAACACACAAGCACTGGGTAACGTTCCAAACCCACAGTGTCACATGGATCTCTGAGACCACACTGTTCAAACGTCAGTGATGAAGCCTCATCAAATTGAATTCTTCTCTTCATGGAATCGATTAACAAACGCACCAAAGAAAAGTCTATTATTCTGCGGCGCCCAGTGCGCTCATGGTACATCGTGTACGAGTTACGAGAAACTTTGGAAGGAAGTAAAATAGCTTCATTCAACCATGCAACAGCACTCGAGACGCCACTGACGAGAGCGTTTGTGTGTTAGCATTCAGACCTCACGGCGTTCATTTTCGTATCACACGCTCAACATTAGCTAAACTGTGAAAATTTATGTTTAAATCTGTGAATATTATAGTGCCAACATGTCCCGACCCTGGCTTTGAAGCAGAACCTTGTAACACAGAGAGCCAACGTTTACTGACGAGAACAACCAATCCTTAGACTCTTAACCAACGTCTAAAAATACGTTGCCATGGTTTTTGATATTACAGCTATTGCTAAAGTACACGCCTTGGGAACGCGTGTTCCTTTTGGTAATGGTCTACAAATTGGGAATAAATTGGGAAGATTTTGAGACAGTTTGCTTTCATTTTAAACATTATCTCTGTTAGCATCGTTGGGACTAATATTCATTTATTATCTGCAATGTGCATTACTTCACCCAAAGCTATAGAAGAGAGGGACATTGTAGTGAGTCAAAACAAATATTGATCTTTTATTTAATAAATCCTTTTTTGATAACCATGTATGGGTTAAACAATTGTTTATTATTTTAGAGATCCAAATAAACAAAAACTACATGACAATACCAATCATTAATCATTTTTTACATTTTACATAAGGAGGAGGGGGGCAACAATGTTTCTGCCTGTGTTTCTTCTTCAAATGTATGAATGAAAAGCAGTATTTTGCTTAGAATCTTCTCTTAAAGTGTCCCTTAAATACAGAAGAAAAACCTGTTGATGGTTCTTTAAATCAAAAATATACTTTTAAATATTTCCTAGCAGGTTAATTTGAGCACTTGGCAAGAAGAACATTGTCTAACATTTTCTGTAAAACTAATCATCTTCTTCGCACCTAAAGTGTAGTTCATAACGTCTGCAAGCCACGATACATTTGTAAACGACACAAACATTTGTTTACTTCCTGTTGTGATGAAATTTTAACTTTTGGAAATCAACCAATTTCTTCCAAAAGAAAAAGTTTATTGACATTAGACCAGGGAGATTTGTCACTTTTTCTAAATTCTTCTAATTTGAAAATAGTTCTAGGAACCCTCTTGTGACTTTTCCAATGACTTTTACTTGTTTAAAGTTTGATGATGCAAACCAGAAACAATTCCACACAACTGAAGAATCTGTAAACTCTGACATTTGATTTTTGAACGATATTGAACACAAATAAAAATTAACATATTATTTTACATATTAACTGTTCAGTTCTAATAGAAGCAAAAAAAACAAAACTATCAAAGAAAGTCTTGTTCCTGTTAAAATATGTAAATAGTTTCTAATATCAACCAATCATAAAGATCCAGAGATCTCCAGCATTTTCTTCTGAGGGTTTTAGGTGTTCTGGTGCATAGCTTTGTCGACCTTTTATGACCCAGCATCTCATACAAGCAGCTGAACAAAATCACATTTATAATGTTTTCAAAAAATTCCCTTTAAAAGAACCACATTGTTTTACAATATTCCCATCAACCAAATAGCCACTGTATTCCTCCACGACTGTACGAGTCTCCGGCTACTTTAACCATAGGCTGTGTTTTCGGAATTATGGTCAAGGAGTGTATTTTATTACTGTATAGTAACGCCAAGACGATACTTGTACAAAGTAGTTTGGCTGAGAGTGTGCATTACCCGAGATGAGGGCCAAAACAACATTAAACACATTTTTTTCTCTTTATTTGTTTATTGTTGAAGCCCAAAATTGACATCGTAATTCGAATATGATTAATGGCACAGCTCAATTTCCTTATTTCCAATAAAATTTATCTCCTAAATTACATTTTGCTCATTGCCCAGGCAGAAACCCTAGAATTAAACCCTGAAACCTAGTCAGAGTTAAACAAGTAAACATCTATTTAAACTCTACAAAACGCTGTGACATCAACTCCTCTTTCTCTATGGAATTATTTAATGTTGGCTCCTTGGATTGTTAACACATCTGTTGCCATGACAATGGCGTTCTAGATGGTTACAGAATGATTTCTGATGACATCATGTATTCTCAAGCGGTGACCTAGAATCTGAAATTCCAATCGATCAACATTCCAGCGTAAGAGTGAGAGCGTGTGGCTGTTGGGTTTAATCAAGCTCCGTCTGCGGCAGCTGAGCCATGGATACGATCAATCCATCGCCGCCTAAATAATACCACCAACTGACTGACCAGGGCATGCTTAATGCTGCTCCGGTCTGGCTTTTATTCAATAAATAAAGATTAGGGAGAAATAGTCAAATGTACAATTAAAAAAAATGGATATAATATGTAAGAAGGTGTTAATAGATCTTAAACAATTCTTAGTTGATAGTTGATAGTAAACATCCTAATTACGACCATATCCAAACCCAGTACTTTTTTGTGTGTTTTTCACACATCGTGTACAAAAAATAGCTTCCACACACACTGCATCCACACAAAAATTCAATATAGTCTCTCAAACCAACAGGTGGCAGTCGATCACCCTGCTGGATCATATTTTGTCATTTGTAAAGTGAGTATTCAGCATTAACTTTGGAAAAACACAGGAAATACACATCTGCTTGTATTTCTGTTCCTATTGTAAGCCACGATTGCAGAGTAAACAACAACACAGTCCTTGTTTCATCCACTATTACACTTGGTCTTTGTAAACAAAGATGATGCTGAACTGCTAAACGGCAAATACAGGGCGTTTAGCCCAGGAGAGACACTTCTGACACTGTCTCAACAGATTTTCCTTCTGTTTTAAAGGAATGCGACAGCTGAAGTCTGTGGTGGTTGTCTGTCCACTCTTTGTGAATCTCTATTTTTTGTTTCACAATCCTCTCCAGATTGCAGTTATCCCTATTTCTTTTACATTTTCTTTCCACCACATCGTCACCTCTCAAATATTGTGCTTAGACAGAGCTCTGAGAAAAGCCAGTCTCTTTTGCAATTACATCGTGTGTCTTGTCCACTTTGTGCAAGGTGTCAATGATCCTCTTTTGAGCACCTGTCAAGTCAGTAGTCTTCCCCTTGGCTGTGTAGCCAACAGAACTAGATCATTACTCAAATTTTCTGAGATACTAAATTAGGGTTTTCATTAGTTTTCAGTTAAGAAAGGAAATAAACACATGAAATCTATCAGTCTGTGTGGAAAGCATGTATACCCTACACACTTACTTTAATAAATCCAATTATATGTCCAGCACCTGTACATGACAGCTGCTTGAATTATATAATGCAATTAAAACTGAATCGTGGTGCACATTAACATGCCGAGATGACAAAGATTGTATTCTGGAATTAAAACATATCTGAAACATGTACAACAGGTTTGATTGGATTATTCTTCGTGCCCAAAGGCTGCCCTTTATTTCAGAGGAACTAATGTCACGAAAAGGTAATAGTATCATGTCCAGGGGACACAAAGTACTCCAACACATGAGTTCACACCTCTCCAGCTCGTCATGGGAAAACAAACACACGCTTTGGTCGCCATAACTAGCCTCCAAGAGAAGCTAACACCGCTAGCACTGCTCATAAACGTGCACCAGAGAAACATGCACAGATGCTAACCTCATGTTTACACTGCAGTCTATTGTGAAGTATGGACAACTCAATTTATTCAGCCAACAAGCATATAATTAGGCCTTTACGTGTGTTCTCGTGTACTTAGCTAGCTGGCTAAAGATTCTCAACATCTGTCCTGGGAAAACAGAGGCTATGCATTCCCCTGCATCGAAGATGTATTTTCATAACAAATGTTGTGTTAATCACAGGTCAGGTGCAACATGTTTCATGTTTATAATTTTGTTGTGACATAACTATTGTGTTAAACAGTTGTGTTTATTCTGTAGAGTCACAAAAAAAACATAAATAAAAGGAATAAACACTTAGGTTGTGGATCGCTCACCTCATATTCTCTATGTCCCTTCCGCCGCTTTTCACAATGCAAACAGGTATAGCAATGACCGCCAGCCACATCATATATGCCACATAAAAACACTTCTTGAAATAAAAAACAAACGTGCTGCTGGTCCAAAAGAGCAGCGGGAGAGCCAGCAGCACCACCAGCATCCACACGGAATCCATGGCCGCAAACGGCGCTTGTTTCCCGGCTGTGGAGAAATGCTTACGGCCAGCGGTGTGGAGTGGAGATGGGTACCGGGCTGGAGAGGCTTAAAACCGGGTCTACATCGGACCTCGCGTCCAGGTCTCACGCTCAATAAACTCCAGTCTCTACCAAAAGCCTAAAATCGCGCGAAAGAGAAGGCTGTCATCGCGAAAAGGGGGTTTATAGAAAGCCAACCGCTGCTTGTGTAACCTTTGCCCGTCTACCGCTGTTTGAGTGATTCACGAATCGTTCGCATGAGTCGGTTCTCTGAAATGATTCGGTTCAACCAGCTCGGTTTTAAATAGTTTAACAGTTGTACTTGATATACTTTTAACATGTTCAGGGTTGTAATGCACAACATTTGTTATTAACATCTGTAAATAAAAAATATGTATGAGGAAACTCAGACATGAACTGAAACGGAAACTGCTGTGCAGGAGGCTTAAAACGGGGTGTGGAACAGCCAACATTTGGTATCAAGGGGAGGTTGGGAAAAAACATGTCATAGCACAGCAACAAGGCACACATTAGTTGTACTGCATCGACAAGTATTTTTTTTTTCTTCTTAAATAACTAGGAAAAGACCAATACAATAAAATGTTACAGGTATGTACAGGTACATTTCAAAATATTAGCCTAAACACAAATCAAAATACAATATAGAGACAAAATAGAACAAACAAAAGAAACATTTCATAAATACAACGGAACAAATTAAATACACACACACACACACACACACACACACACACACGCACGCACGCGCGCACACACACACACACGCACACACGCACACACACAGTGATTTCTACAATTTCAGCACTTTGTAATACCAGAAGAATAAAAACAGTAATACAAATGCCTGAAACAAATCTAAATATTTTACTTGAAATTATAGAATAAAAAACAGGCAGAGATTTTTTGAGTATTCTTACAAACATTGAGTAAATGAGTATTACACACTTTATGTACATTTTACCTATGTTACAGTTAAATGCAGTTTAACTTTTGATGTATCAAAAATTTTATGTTGTACACACAATTACAAAATAAAACAATGACAAAACATATTACACTAGCATAACATTAATGGAAACAGCATTACTGACGGGAAAAGAATATTACTAGAATTCAAAACAGATCCAAAAAAAATAAAAGTTTCAAGCTTCATTCTTTAAAAGAGTGATTTTTTTCCTAATCTAAATATTTAAAAGAAATACACTTTTACACAAAGTATTAATTGGTCGTCTTTATAGACACAAACGAGATGCTCTTAAAGAATTCTGAAGGCCACGTGAAAGTTGGAGGTCTGAAACTTTTGGAAGATTGCAAGATAACAGACAGGAATGAACATGTTGAATCGATTCACTCGGACGAACCGATTCGCCGGAATGATTCTGACTCACTCATGCTCTGCCTGCATAGTGCACACAAGCTAGAGCTTGTAGTTTTAAATTCCACCCTTATGCGTATTTCCGGTTACCAGTTGCTTGTGTTTCCATGTCATTCACGTTTATTGTGGTGTTAGCATGTAGCTACAAGTAGTTTGTAAATAAATTTGTTTAATGTGGATCATTTGCGTGTAAGAAACGTCTGGAATGTTCTGAAACAATCCTGTGAACCGTACCGTATGCAAATGCTCCAGTGTTATAACAGTGTTACAGCCTAGAGCTGTTTTCAACGTGATATAAAGCAGTGTGACTTATAGCAGCTATGCTTTTAAACTATTCTATTGGTTACACAAATAATATTTTTTTTGTATTAAATATGATATATTTAATACGATATATCGTATTAATACGATATGGTTACATAGCAAAAAAACGTGTCAGCTAAACGTGTTTTATAACAATTTTAATACACTTGAGCAATTTTCCTTTTTTCCTTACTAAAACATAATTCCTTACTAAAACATAATTTTCAAATTTTTGTTGCAGGAAACTTGCTGGTACATGAATCCTGCAGGAGAAATTGACAACACGTGCGGTCAAATCCTACTAATTCATTCTTTACAGGACTCCAGCATTCTTCACAGGAATCTTGAAGTATTATTTTAATTTTTCTTGCAGGAATTTGCAAATCCTGTTGAAAACCTGCATAATTTTTTTTGTGGAGATTCAAATGCCATTGTAAAGGTTAATAAAGAATATTTTAATTATTAGGTAATATAATACTTATTAACCACTGTTTTTATTATTAAATACATAATAAGGCATATGTATGACATTTGTTATAGTGGGTAAAGTCATTCTGCCAAATGTTGAGTGGATGAAGCCAGATTATGGATTACAGAGAGGAGGTTAACGAGATTAAATGGCTAATCAGTCTGAGTAATCAGATTCGCACAGTTGCGATTAGAACCATTTGATGTAGCAGCCATGTTCAATTTTAAAATGAACACTACTGGTGTCAATGGTGTAGATGTGTAGCATTCCTGTCACTGTCAGGTTTATTTCAACACCGGGGCAGTGTTTACTGGTGTCAGTGATGTGGCACTTTATAGTGATTTAACACTTTTAATTTCGCTGCATACGTAACTCGTTTTAATATACTCAACCTTTATATTTAAATTTAAAAAATATTGGTTGATATTCAAGTCTTGGCATTCTGTATGAATAAAAAGTCATCAGTATTTGTAAAATGTATGATCCGTTTTAGATGACACCATCATCTTGGCTTCTGTTTATGTTTTTATTTACACATATTTCTATTTAATGTTCTCAGTCTATTTAAAGTCTGAAAAAGCTTTGGCAGGAGGCTGTTTATTCAATGAAGAACTAGTAGGATGAAGAACCAATGGTGGTGTTTCCGTGAACATTTGGGGCTGCAAATGAGGTTGACCAATACTTATTAGTATGCAAATGATAAAGGATGCATTTGATTGACCGCAAAGTTTCTCTGCAGTAGGGCAATGAGCCAAAACACATAGCCAATGTCTACAAGAACTATTTTGCGTGTTAACAACAAAAAGACGTACTGGAAGTACCTTGATCCCACCATTCTGAATGTGTCTGAGATTAGATGAAGGGACAGAAGAATGCGAGAAAGCAAAACTAATAACAATTCATAGTCTGTTATGTACCATTATAGTTGGGTGAATAGTATCTATAAATAATTGTTTGTTTTGACATTTGTATACAATAACCGTGGTTAAAATAAAACTGAAAAGTATTTCAAGCAGTAATTGTATTTAATTTGTTTGCCGTTGTAAACCAGCGGCCATCTTTAATCAGATTTAAAGGCACACAACGCGTTGTTTTCTGTCGGCGACGCAAATCTGTGTCACTGTCCCTTTAAGACGCTTTGACACAGAGCGAGTCGCAGAGGCCGATCGAGGCTCCTCCAGCTGTTCGCTGTCGATTCTTTATCCGCTCGTAACGGATAGAAATAACATTTTCAGACAAACAAGAACCATAATGTGTAAAGATGTGTTTTAAAGCGGCTCTGTCGTGCGATTATGATGATAAAGCTGACGCTTCTCTGGATACAGCGTGTGCGCGTACTTGAGCACCATCATCACCACCAGGAACGGTTTCTCCATCACATGCCTTTAAACGGGAGAAATGATACGAGTTAATATGTGTTAGCAGTTATAGCAGTTCCGTATATTTTTTAACAGAAGAAAGCAAGATGAGAGAGTGACTGTGTGTTTCTCTGGAACGCAATCTTCATCTGTGTTGTGATTCGTCCTCTTCATCATCATCAGCACCAGCAGTCAGTGTTTGGATGAAGATGCCGAGGGGCTTACGAAGACTGCTGCACCTGGTGCTTTACTGTCCCCTATCTAAAGGCTTACAGGTAACCCCCGCTTTAAAGAGTCTAATCATGTTTGCGTCTAAAAGAATATTGCTGTTTTTTTTTTGCGAAATCAAAACACATCACCTCCTAGAACCTTCGAGCTAAAGCTACCAAACTTTGCCCAAATATCGTCTTTTCAGACTGGCACCACTTAAGGATTTCAGGGAATTCCCTCAAAATGCTTTTGCATTGACGTTACAGTGGGTCAAACTTTGGAATGCCGTAACTCAAACTGAGAATCTTGTAGAAACTTGTATTTTTCATGGAATTTCTGAAATCTATCTCAACCTGAGACATGAAGTTGGTTTATGTTACTCACAGTGAGGATCATTTAAGAATGTCAAGTTTTCCTGCAGATTTCTGCACATGTGATGGATGTGTTGTACTTTCAGTGGCGTCTGCCGGCCATAAAGATAAAGTACCTGCTGCTGCTCTGGTTCGTGCTTCTGCTGGGCTTCTGGTTGATCTACATGCAGTATTCCTCTTACTCTGAGCTTTGCAGAGGACACGTCTGTACAATGATCATCGTAAGTCACCCACAGTCTTAATCACAGCGCAATAGCCCTCATGTGGTATAAAACATTTGTTTTCAGTAATTAAACGAAACACTTTTTTTAACGCTGCTGAGGTGCAATGACAGAAAAAGTTATTGCACCTCAGCAGAATTTGGAAGTTAACATAATAAATCGATATTTCACGTTCATTGTTACAGTGTGATCATTACCGCAGAGGAATAATCTCTGGGTCCGTCTGTAAATCTCTCTGTGAGCAGAAAACTCTTTCTCTTCATCGCTGTCTTTCAACCTCCCCGACGCATCAGGTAAACACTTTCACATGATTTCACAGCCAAACGCATTAGACGTGTTGCACTGGTCATAATCCATCTGTTAAGCTTTGCCGATATTGTAATGTTGTGTATGCGGCCCAGGTTTACAGTGCGGTTTGGAAGGAGAAAGCGATACTGTTGAAATGTGGGATTGAAGAGAACATGAGCGGAGAGGTCGATCCCGATTCTCCATTACAAATCAACAACCTCTATGACAAACCAACACGCGGCACATCCATGGATGAGTTCAGAGCCATGCTACATGCCTTCCTAAAGGTACTGGAACACCATCTGCTAAGTCCTATCCAGGAGACAGTCATTTCCTCAGTTGAAAAAAAAATGCATATCGATTATCATTATCAAAACAGCAGTCAATGCAGATGCTGCTACTTTTAATGTGAAAACTCATCCGCTGTTAGCTGCTTCTGCTCAGCACACGCGCGGCGACTGCAATGCAAAATATGAGCAAATGAGCAAAACAAAACTTAACAATGGCTGTTGTTTCAAAATTGGATTCTGTGCTCAACACGAAAATTGCAGCAATATTTAAAAGTGGCCATCATAGACATTACAGAACATAGTCTGATTCTGTCCAGATGCGTCAACACAATATAACCTTATAACTCCACAATAAGTGGATGATGCGCCCGACATGAATGTGCAGTTTCTCAGACCGACATCAGTTCGAATCATGAACCCATTTCCCGATCTTTCCCTGCGTCTGTTGTTGTATTACTGCTTTTTGGTAAAAAAACGGCATGGTTTCAGAGAAACAAGGCCTTCAAAATTATAAAAAGTGAATAGATTTAATAAATGAATTGTGAATTACTCTGTTATTATTACAAAATGATCAGGAAAACCACATGTAATGGCCTAAAAGGACACAACGGGAGGGATACAGACCTGAAAATGGTGAAAGAGGAGGGGAGAAAGTTAGATAACAGGCTAGTCAAGCCAAAAATAACAAAGCAGTCGTCTTCACCGTCAGAGATAATGTACATTAAACACAGTCAACACGATACAATAGCACCATGCCTCAAAGATTTCCACTGGTTTCATTCAGATTGAACTATTACTTTAACTATTTTACAAATTAATTTACACAATCCATTTTTAATTATCTTCTTGGTTGTTTGCTGACACAAAATGTTATTCTTCCACTCCCATTTCCTTGCAGGACAGCGTTGGTGAGCAGCCGTCCCTTGGCATCCTTGTAACCCGCGTAATTTCCCTTGCGGATGTCAACAGTGATGGCAAGCTCTCATTAGCGGAGGCTAAATCTGTGTGGGCGTTGCTTCAGATCAATGAATTTGTTTTAATGGTAGCACTGCAGGACAAAGAACATGCTCCTCGTCTGCTGGGGTTCTGCGGGGACCTCTATGTAACCGAACATGTGGCGCACAGCGCCCTCTTCAGGCTGGAGGTGCCTAGTTGGCTTCAGCCAGTGTTCCCTGAAGCATTAGGCATCACTCTAAACCAATGGCTTGCTCCAGCATGGCCTCGAAGAGCCAGGATAACCATTGGCTTGCTAGAGTTTGTAGAGGAGGTTTTTCACGGGGTGTATGGAAGTTTCTTTATATGTGATGCCAGCCCAAGAAGGGTTGGCTACAATGGGAAGTATGACTTTAAAATGGCAGACCTCCAAAGCGTTGCATCAGAAGCAACAGTTAAGGGGTTTCTACGAGGGAGAACGTGCGAGGTAAACGCTGACTGCACTTACGGACACGATTGCACCGCAACATGTGATCGATTGGCAAGGCAATGTAATGTAGAAGTGGTGCAGCCCAACTTAGCCAAGGTTTGTGCATTACTGCAAGACTTTCTGCTCTTCGGAGCACCATCAGACCTGAGGGAGGACTTGGAGAAACAACTACGCACCTGCGTGACACTCAGCGGACTTGCTTCGCAGATGGAGGTGCATCATTCGCTTGTTCTGAACAACCTCAAAACTCTACTGTGGAAGAAGATATCCGACACCAAGTACTCTTGAGAGAAACATACAGAAGGTTACATCCTTTTCTACTTAACTCTTCAGAAGATATTTAGCCTCTTTGCCTTAAAGATTCAAGTTGCAGGCTAAACACGGTATTTTGAAAACCATTCCCAAAGTCCTTGATGATCTCTAAGTATTCTAGAGACTAATATAAGAAAGGTTGAGAGCCAGGGAAGTGAGAACTGGAGGCTTCTAGGGAACAAAAGTAGAACTCTAGCTTCTGATGACTTATAGTGTCTTAATGAACTCAATAATGTGAAGGGAGTGGTCAAAACATCCTTTTTTTTTTACTTGAACGCATTCACTGGACGATTTTACCCTAAAGACTACAGGTAAATATCGTTTTTAATGAAATGGTACTCAAGATGATTAGAGCCAAAGGACTTGTGGATGCAACACATAAAAATACATTTGTTGGGTGTGCAATGGGAGAAAATGTGGTAAAACCGTGGTAACCTCAACCCATCCCCAACTTATTTACAATATTTCCAACGTGAACCACAAAAGATGACCTAAGTGGCAAAATTGCACAGACAAGAGCAAGTATAACCTTAATATTTTTGTCCGTGTCAGAGCTTTCGCACGTTCCACTCCTATGCCTGAATTCAGGGGGTCTAAGTGATGGATTTGATCTGTTCCCCAATACCTTGCTTAGTTTGTACCCGGCAAACCATGCTCACATCATGAGGTATGTCCATGCAACTCGAGAACTAATAAAAGAGTCTTTCTGTTCTCTAGCTGACAAACTATTAATGAGGTGGTTCAAACAACAAAGGGAAAAGCAAAGCACTGGAACTTGGAAGCAAACTTAACAAATTGATCCTCAGGAAATCAAGACTGCACACAAGATCTTTCTACAACTCTCCAAAATCTCATTTCTTCACCATCTGAATGCCATGGCTTCATTGTTCTAGCCTCTGTGTGTTGTATAATAAGATGGTGATGTGAACTCTGTGACGATTTGGGATAAAGATTGGCAAGCCAGATTGAGAATCCCCACCCAGTCACCAAGACCCGAAGATGAGGGTTACCAGAGACACTTATAGACATCTAGGGTCATGAACACCCCTCTGAAACAAGACCTAGAGGATCTCCACCAAGTACTTTTGAGGTAACATCTAGAGAAAGGTAGTAAAGAAAAGAATTTTGGCTTCTATTGATTGGAAGTGTGTTGTATGAAGTCTGAAAATGTGTTTGAAATATTCACATCAAATTATAGGAAGATCTGAGCTACATCCTTTTACTTGAACCCATTGATGGAGGACACCTCCTGACTTTGTCAGACTATCCTTACAAGATCCTGGAATGGAATCCTCACGCATTCCACAAAGCAGTTTCAGTTGTCGAAATAAGTTGCATCAGTCAGCCATTGCAGAAAATGCTGTAAGTCAGTACATTTGATTCATTTCATGCAACAGAAAACAAAGAATTGCCTTTTAAAGGACAACTGTGCCGTGACAACTACATGGGAGTTGCATCAACAGGTCATTATTAAAAAATAATGTAGGACTAGCTGAGAACTAAAAACACAAAATAACAATTGCCAGTACATGGATAAACAAACAGTAAATCTCAGGCAGGATCTCGCGCTCAAAGCCCTGTGAGACAGCGTGAACGAAAGCTCAATAATTTGGAACAAGACGTGGTGAAAGCATGTTAGAACTCAAGAGTGCCCAGGGAGCTGGTAAAATGTGAGACGGGGAAAAACAAAGGAGTGCGCGACCAGGAAACAGAACGTAGGTGAAATTGGAAACTTCCCACCAGTCGATAACACTGATTTATGGTTAAGTGCCTGCAGCGAGGACGACTCAAGTTGAACATGCCTCTCGTCTAATCGGGTTCCAAAAGATGCCTCTCCTTTCTGAATGTTGATTGGTTCGACTTGTAGCTGAAAACAAATTAATGAATATTTTTCGTTAATCTTTGTAGAATCAGGATTCAAAAAATTTCTCCAGCATCTTCGCTGGTTTGTAGGGGCCGGCGTCACTCATAATTTGCACAGTGAAAGGTCTACAACGTGTAGTTTCTAGCCCCCTGTTGCTGTCTGCTGCCTCATGACACAGACGCAGCATGGCAAGCCGGCCTGCAACGCCTCAAGGAGCAACATAAAAGGACGCAACGGGAGGCTTACCTGCAGAAAAACATGGACAGAGTCATCCGAAGACTTCTTCATATCCGTTCAGGCTATGAGTCACAAAACAGAATTTGACATTGTGCCCAAAGAGTCTAATTCTTTAAAAACTACACCACTTAACGAAGACCAGCTACAGTGTCACATTTTAACTTACAATTCAGATATTATGCAGCCTCCAGGATTAAAAGAGAACAGTTTTAGGTTTTTAGGCCAAATATGAAGCAAATGTGAACAAAAGTGGACGCTTGACAATTACATAAAATACATTTTGAAGGACAATCACATTTCTAAAGACACAAAAACACAACATTAGGATTAACATTGATTTTTTTCCATAAATAGGTCTTAAAAACATTAAAATATTTTAAATTTAGATGATCTCAATCGATGGCTTGGTGGTATAGTGGTGAGCGTAGCTGCCTTCCAAGCAGTTGACCTAAGTTTGATTCCCGGTGAACGCATTGAACATGCTTCATTTACTGCGATGGACTGGCGACTCTCCCGAAGTCACCAGCAGACCCCTGTGAGGAACAAGTGGCTTAGAAGATAAATCAATGATCAGTTCTCCAAACAGCACTGGTATGGTTTCTCTTTGGTGTGTATCCTCTTGTGGATTTTCATTGTGGTTTTGTCTCTGAAACTCTTGTCGCACTGTAAGCATTTGTAGGGTTTCTCTCCGCTGTGAGTCCTCTCATGATATTTTAGTGTATTTGACTGAGTGAAACTTTTCTCACACAAAGAGCACTGATATAGTTTCTCTCCCGTGTGTACCCTCTTGTGGGTTTTCAGAGTGGGTTTGTCTCTGAAACTCTTTCCACACTCTAAGCATTCAAATGGTTTCTCTCCAGAATGAATCATCTTGTGATAGTTCAGTGCACTTGATCGACTAAAACATTTCTCACACGAAGAACACTGATATGGTTTCTCTCCTGTGTGTATCCTCTCATGTTTATTCAGTGTATTTTTGTCTCTGAAACTCTTTTCACACTGAGAGCAGTTGTATGGTTTCTCTCCGGTGTGAGCGCTCTTGTGATATTTCAGCGCGTTTGCCTCAGCAAAACTTTTGTCACACAAAGAGCACTTATGAGGTTTCTCCCCGGTGTGAATCCTCTCATGGTTTTTCAGTGTGGTTTTGTCTCTGAAACTCTTTTCACACCACGAGCATTTGAATGGTTTCTCTCCGGTGTGAGTCCTCTTATGGTATTTCAGTGCATTTGACAGAGCAAAACTTTTCTCACATGAAGAGCACTGATATGGTTTCTCCCCTGTGTGTATCCTCTCATGCTTTTTCAGCATGTCTGCAGCTCTGAAGCTCTTTCCACACAGCAAGCAAGTATATGGTTTCTCTCCGGTGTGAATCCTCTCGTGCTCTTTCAGTGCATGCGACTGAGTAAAACTTTTTACACATGAAGAGCACTGATACGGTCTCTCTCCAGTGTGAACCCTCAGATGGTTTTTCAGCATGTCTGCAGCCCTGAAACACTTTTCACATTGAGAGCATTTGAACAGTTTCTCTCCGGTGTGAATCATTATGTGTTTTTTCAGTGCATGGGAATTAATAAAATTGTTCCCACACAAACAGCACTGATACGGTTTCTCTCCGGTGTGTATCCTCTCATGGGTTTTTAGTGTGGTTTTGTTCCTGAAACTTTTTTCACATTGGATGCATTTGTATGGTTTCTCTCCCGTGTGAATCCTTTCATGGTTTTTCAGTTTTGTTTTATCTCTGAAACTCTTATCACACTGCGAGCATTTGTATGGTTTCTCTCCTGTGTGAATCCACTCGTGGTTTTTCAGTGCATTTGAACTAGTAAAGCATCTCTCGCACAAAGAGCACCGATGCGGTTTCTCTCCGGTGTGTATCCTCATGTGAGACGTTAGCTTTCCTCTAAACATGAAACTCTTTCCACACTGAGAGCATGTGTGAGGTTTCTCTCCTGTGTGGATCTTCATATGTTTTATGAGGTATCTGTAAAGAGAAAAGCTCTTTTCACACTGAGAGCATTTGATGGTTTTGCTCATTCTAATTTTTCCAGCTCTATTCTTTTTTGTGAACTTCTCCTCGGTTTCTTTGTCTTCTTCCTTTTTCAAACGTGTTTCCTGAAGCAAATTCTCAGTGACTTCCATTGACCCTATGCAGAACAAAAGAATACATTTTTGTAGGCATATATATATAATGTATGTTAGCTTGACATGCTAATGCTAATCATCAGCAGTTAAAAATAGTGAAGTGAAACACAAACCTATTTGTTCTTCCTCTTCTTCAATCTCCACCTTTACTATATGTGTACTGTAATCCATCTTTAAATAGTTTATCTAGCTGTAAAGATTTATATTTAGCGGTGATGCATCTTCTTCTGTGTTTTGTAACGGTTGGCGATGCATTATCGCCTCCTTCCGGAATGGAGTGTGAATCCGGATTTTTTAATTTTTTTTAACCGCCTGACTTCAAACTCTTGGCTAGGATCCATTTGTAACTCCTAAAAGTTTTATTCAGCTGTTTGTTAAATATCTGAAATTTTGACCCAAACTAAGAAAAAATATTTACATGATTTTTGTTAGCTTCCAATGCTAATGTTATTATTGCTCCCTTAAGTTAAAGACAGTGATATGAAACACAAACCTAATCGTACATCTTGTTCCTCTTTTATTCTTCAATGTTCTTCGGTGATCTCCATCTTTATAAAGTGTTCGCTATAATTCATCTTTAAGTTGTTTTTCTAGCAAGAAATGCGGATATCTTCTTCGTTGGTGGTTGTAAAAGAAGTTCGTGGTGCATTAGCGCCTCCTTGTGCAACGGAGTAAAGATCGGCGAGGATTTCATGCCAATAAAAATTTGCCGAGAGGCAGCCAATCAGAGGGTGACATACTTTACACCATTAAGATGAAAGTAAAACAACTCTTTCAAAAAACCCCACCCCCCCCCTTACATAAAATCACAAAACAAATTTCCCTTATTAATAAAAAAGCTATGTTGTTGACTACAGTAATCTACTGAACAGAGACTCCAATATGGGAACTGTGTTCAGCAAGTCAATCCATCTCAAGCTACTTTTCAACAGCCAATAACATGCTTTCATTAAGTATCGTTAAATTTGCATATCACATCCCTGATTAATCATATTGTGACTGAGTTCAAAAAGAGGTTAGTATTGTGAATTAATCTCATTTTAATTTACAGTTTGTTTAAGGTCTTGTTTTACCACCCAGTCTTAGTGGAGGAGGCGTGGCCTGGTGGAAAAGTTACATTGCGGCGGTACATCTATTAGAACATGAAACTATGTTCTTCTTGTGAAATGTTGTAAACAATTACGTGACTTAAATACATGTTTATTTAAAGTTCCATTTTAATTCTTAAGGGCACTACAAAAAGGACAAAACACAGGCTTTGAGATTTACTAAACAGATCTTGAAAAGTATTATAAAAGGGTTGATGCAACATGTTTCCAAAGGTAAAGGATAGTCTTTTGAAATAATTGTGATTATGTTACACAGCTCTACCAAAAGCCCTGATGCGGCTTCTCTCAGGTGTGCATCCTCTGGTGGTGTTTCGGTGGAAATGTGGGTCGAAATTTCTCTTCACACTGCGAGCATTTGTAAGGTTTCTCTTTGGCCTTAACTCAATGAACATGCAGCACCGAAATGTTTAGCGCGACGAACATTTGTACGTTTTCTCTCCAGCATGAGTCCGCGTATGGCTTTTGAGTGTGTCCACGGCTCTGAAACTCTTTTCACACTGAGAGCATTTGAACGGTTTCTCTCCGGTGTGGATCCTTTCGTGATATTTCAGTGTACTCGGCTGAGTAAAGCTTTTCTTACACGAGGAGCACTGATAGGGTTTCTCTCCAGAATGAACCCTCATGTGTTTATTCAGAGTGTCTGCAGCTCTGAAACTCTTGTCGCACTGTGAGCATTTGTACGGTTTCTCTCCAGTGTGAGTCCTCTGGTGATATTTCAACGCACTTGGTTGAGCAAAACATTTCTCACACAAAGAGCACTGATACGGTTTCTCTCCAGTATGAATCCTCTTATGCTTATTCAGCATGTCCACAGCCCTGAAACTCTTTTCGCACTGTGAGCATTTGTAGGGTTTCTCTCCGGTGTGAGTCCTCTCGTGGTATTTCAGCGCACTTGCCTGAGCAAAGGTTTTCTCACACGAAGAGCACTGATAGGGTTTCTCTCCGGTGTGAATCCTCAAATGAATCCGTAGCTCTCCTCTGAACATGAAACTCTTTCCACACTGGGGGCATGTGAAGGGTTTCTCTCTGCGGTGACTCCTTAAATGCTTTGAGAGGTTTGCTTTAACAGTAAACGTCTTTTCACATTCAGAGCAATTGAACGGTTCTTTCACTCCAGGTTTTCCAGCTCGTTTCTTTGTAAAATTCTGTGAAAGAGTTTCCTCGACTGTTTCCTTTTTCAAATGTTCCTCAAACAAAATCTCTGTGACCCCATTCAAGTCAACTGACCCTAAACAGAAAAAAAATTGAGAAACATTTTTGAGCCAAATTCTACCATTAGTTTATATCAATTCTGTTAGCTTGTGATGCTAATGCTGTTCTCGACAGTAAAGGGAAACACACACCTATTTGCTTCTCTTGTTCTTCTTCTTTTATGTCACAGATTTCATCTTTAATCTCCACTTTAACTATGTTTTCACTGTAATCCATCTTTTAGTGTTTTTTCTAGCAGTAAATGCCGTTGTTCCTCTTCGGCGGTGAGAAATCTCTTCTTCTCCTGCTTTTCCGGGACAACTGCGAGAGATTACCGCCACCTATCGTTAAAAATATATAAAATTTAAGATAATTTCTTATCAGTTTCATTTGAGATTATATACGTTTTCCTTCGCTTGGAATTTGTTTCTTAAAACATTTGTTGTTGTCTTCGTGTTAAAATGTACTCCTTAACTTATGAAACACATAATGTTAAACAGTGAACGCACAATCCTGTATCATGTTTCACCATTTTATGTCACGACCAGTTTTGATGTACTTCGTATATTTGGGTCAGAATATCCTGTTATTTACGGCTTAACTTTCTGAATTGTGTAACAGTGAACTGTTCGCTGTACTTCTGCTCCGCTTCATCTTTGTTGAATGCCTGGCTCTAATTTGTTTTCTCGCGTTCATTCCCTGTTAAATTATTATCTGATTAAAACGTGATTTTATAAGTTTTTTAGGTTATATTTCATAAACAAAATATATTGCCTTTAGTATTGCAAATAATGTATTGTCAGGATACGATATTTGTTTGCGCATGCGCGAAACCGTTACAACAACCGTTCAAACAACAAAATGGTTTTTCATTTTGCAACAGATTCTGATTTTAGAATATTTTAAAACTCTTTCCGTAAGGTTTCATCATTATAACTATTCTAGAGTTATTTGAAAACAATGTTGGTGGTTTGCTTAAGATTATTTTCTCACACACATTTAAAAAAAAAATTTAAACAACGAACGCCCCCTATTGCCCGTGTTGTGTCCATGACGCTTCAACTTTTTAAAGCGTTAACTGTACAGTTTTGCAACATTTTGGAGAAAAAACTTGGTTACAAGTGATGGTTGCATTTATTTATTATAAATGACATTTCGTTAAAGTTGGCAAAATTCTCCAATAGTTTATAAATAATAAAATGTTACAATACAATGTTGGACTGAATCCTAATATGCAATTATTCTTTTTCTAATTAAATAAATACAGCAAACAATGCTTTGCAATAAAGTAGAATGTTTCCTGGCATATGCACACAAACTCTGTAGCCTTTACAGATTGTGCAACTGTGTGCGTTATATATTTTTGCCCCAGCATGAGTGACTGAGAGAAATAGTTCCTAGTAAAGAGCAAAAATAGAAACTACATGTTCTTTACTTTAGGTTCAATCAAAAATCAGTCTTGTACATAAGTATGTAGCTTTTGTATTTCCAAAATTCATTTTGACAAACAACCACCGCATTAAAGAGCTTGAGAACCAATTCTATCATGTATTGTTTTTTAAATATCATAAAGTAACTCCTCTACTCCAAACGTTTGAGATTGGGAGCATAAGTGCTGCTGTACCTATTGAAAACTTTCATATTAGAACTGTAGAAATATAGTCGTTGACCTCATTAAAATACCAGACATTATTGTGATGAATCGTGTGAGCTATGCGGCATATCCTTCATTTTCAGTGATTCTCATGAGGAAAAACCACTTCCTGTCACAAATGTACTTTGTGTCTCAGAAATGATGACACACGTAAATGTCTTCTTGTGATATTTCAGTGCATTAGAATGACTAAAACGCTTCCCACATGTAGAGCACTGATAGGGTTTCTCTCCGGTATGAAGTCTCTCATGGTTTTTCAGATTTTCTTTGGTTCTAAAACTCTTTTCACAGTGCGAACATGTGAAGGGTCTCTTTCCGGTGTGAATCATCTCATGAACAATCAGTCCACTTTGATGAGAAAAGCATTTCTCACAATAAGAGCACTTATATGGTTTCTCTCCATTGTGAATCCTCTCATGGTTTTTCAGATTTACTACGCCTCGGAAACTCTTTTTACATTGTGAGCATTTGTACGGTTTCTCTCCGGTGTGAATCCTCACGTGACATTTCAGCTCGCTGCTGTTTCTAAAACTCTTTTCACACTGCAAGCATTTATGCGGTTTCTCTCCAGTGTGAATGCTCTCGTGATATCTCAGCGAATGCGGCTGGGTGAACCTTTTCTCACATGAAGAGCACTGATACGGTTTCTCTCCAGTGTGAAGCCTCTCGTGGTTTTTCAGTGAGCTTGCTGCTCGGAAGCTCTTTTCACACTGTGAGCATTTGTACGGTTTCTCTCTGATGTGAATCATTTTGTGCGATTTCAGTTTAGTTTTGTTTCTGAAACTTTTTCCACACTCAGAGCATTTGTACGGTTTCTCTTCAGTGTGAACCCACATATGGTTTTTGAGTGCGGGTATGCCTTTAAAACTTTTTTCACACAGCAAGCATTTGTGTACTTTCTCTCCGGTGTGAATCCTCTCATGGATTTTCAGATTGTTAATGGCTCCGAAACTCTTTTCACACTGGAAACATTTGTACGGTTTCTCTCCTGTGTGTATCCTCTCATGTTTATTCAGAGTATTTTTGTCTCGGAAACTCTTTTCACACTGAGAGCAGTTGTATGGTTTCTCACCCGTGTGAATCTTCTGATGACATTTCAGTGCGGATGTGTCTCTAAAACTTTTTTCACACAGCACACATTTGTAGGGTTTTTCTCCAGTATGAGTTCTCTCATGATACTTCAGTCCATTTTGACCGGCAAAACATTTCTCACAGGAAGAGCACTGATATGGTTTCTCTCCGGTGTGAATCCTTTCATGGTTTTTGAGATTTGTTTTGTCTCCGAAACTCTTCTCACACTGTGAGCATTTGTATGGTTTCTCTCCGGTGTGAGTCCTCTCGTGACAATTCAGTTCACTTTGCTGAGCAAACAATTTATTACAAAAAGAGCACTGATATAGTTTCCCTCCGGTGTGAATCCTCTCATGGTTTTTCAGTTTGGCTTTGACACTGAAACCTTTTCCACACAGAACACATTTGTATGGTTTCTCTCCAGTATGAGTTCTCTTGTGATATTTCAGTGCATTTGCACGAGCAAAACGTTTCTCACACACAGAGCACTGATATGGTTTCTCTCCGGTGTGAATTCTCGTGTGAGCAGTTAGGTTCGTTTTGAATTTGAAACTCTTTCCACACTGGGTGCATGAGTGAGGTTTCTCTGTACTGTGAGTCTTCAAATGTGCGGTGAGTCTTTCTTTAAGAATGAAACTCTTTCCACAGTGAGAGCAAATGAAATCCTTTTGGACTGAAAGATTTCCTCCTCGTTTTGCCGTTAAATCCTCATTATTCTCTGAAAGAGTTTCCTCGGCTTCTTCCTTTTTTAAATGTATTTCCTGAAGCAAATTCTCACTGACGTCATTTACTCCGATCGACCCTAAACAAAACACGATAGAGAAAAAACAAATGAGCAAAACTATTTAAATCATACTAGCTTGTAATGCTAATGCTAGGTTCACCGGCATCAGTTAAAGTCAGAGAATAAGGGAAGCACAGACCTATTAGTTCCTCTTGTTCTTCCTCTTTTTTTACGCAGAATTCTTCTTTAATCTCCACCTTAACCACGTGTTCACTGTAATCCATCTTTAAGTAGTAGTTTCTCCAGCGGTGAATCCAGTTGCTCTCAGCAATGGAGGGAAATCTCTTCTTCTTTTGTTTTGTGGCACCTTGCAATCTCGTTTGTAGCGCTTTGCCGCCACCTACTGGAACTGTGGTTTAATGCAGGAACTCTTTACACATGAAATGTGTCAATCGTCTAAACGTTTTTCCTCCTGTTACCAAAAAAATACAATACATTCAAAATGTTTCTCCCTGAAAAACTTATAGAAAACCCGACCTCTCTTCTCAAAGCTGGCTGAAGGAAATCATAATCGTCTCGAACAATAAAGTGTATGCGGAAGGAAAATGCAATTATATTTAAAACATGCTTATTAAATGTAATATTAACCTGTATACAAGTATTTTATTTCTGTATTAATTATTTTTTTGTAGTTTTGTACTTTTAAAAGGTTCTCTGGGGAGGATTTGCGACCTGTCCAGGGTGTACCCCCGCCTCTCGCCCAATGTGCGCTGGAGACCCCCGTAACCCCCCAAAAAGGGAATAAGCGAATAGAAAAATGAATGAATAATGGTTCCTTGTATGTACTTGGGTGGTTCGCAAATTAAGGCTAAACACGTCATTTTTAATTTTAACTTTTCTTTCCACATTTTTATTTATATCCATATTTATATATATTATTTGTATCCATTGCGAAAATATATATTTTTTATTTTAAGAGGGAATTTTGTAAGTGTTTTCCTAACCTTATTTATTCATATTGCATTTATTTTTCCATATGAGAGCAGAAATATCTTCTTCTGCTGGTTTTCCAGGCGGATTGCGAGCAAGTCTGACACTGAATGCTGCCACCTACTGTGGGGGGGAAATATAACATTTAAATACGTAATTTCTGATTCATTTTTTTTTGTTTCGTCTTTACACCTCAATATTTTTTGTGCTCAAAGTTTGTAACACGCTAAAATATGAATTTTACGGACTACAAATTTAATTTTAATAGTGGACAAATGACCAAGAGGAAAGGCTGAAATGCTCAATGAACACATGCCATAGGTGATTTATTAAAAATGTACACAGTAAAAAACTTCCAAACCATTGGTGCTTAGAGTCTGTATCATGCTAGTGTGGAATCTGGTGTTTTTGTAGACTATTCATTTTGAAAATGTTTTTAATTTGCCTTTAAAATTGAGAAAAGTGAAAAAAAAAAAAATATTATCCACACAATCCTGCATCAGGTTTCTCTATTTTACGTAATGATTTATTTTTTATACGTTAATGTAGGAATTCATTTAGCGTTTTATTAAATATTTAATTTTTTACTTGCCTCCCATTTTGTTCCTGCCATATTTTGTTGGTTTCTTCTCTCCTCTGCTAAGAGCTCCTAGTTTGAGAGCTTTGGATTGGAAAATTCTAAAACACCTAAAATTCTAAATCTAAAAATATATTTTTTAGTAAAGATGCTGTAATAGATTGAAAAAGCACACTTTTGGGATTCTTCATGAGACGTAAAACTCCTTTTACTCATATAAGACTGAGAACATCAAGAGCATTCTGTATGTTCTTCAAGGAACACATGTGAAAGTCACTCATAAGTTCTGGATCCTTCCAGCATTACTTACATTTGTATAATCTTCTTTATTATAATAATTGTTAGTCAATAAATACTATAGTTGCCCAAACATTACAAGGTCTCATTTGTAGCCATAATTCCAACACGTGCTCTGAGATTTACTGAACAGGTTTCTCTGAGGTGTGACTCCTCTCATGATATTTCAGTGCACTTGGCTGAGAAAAACTTTTCTCACACAAGGAGCACTGATAGGGTTTCTCTCCGGTGTGAATCCTCTCGTGGCTTTTGAGAGTATCCGAGGCCCTGAAACTCTTGTCGCACTGTGAGCATTTGTATGGTTTCTCTCCGGTGTGAATCCTTATGTGATATTTCAGCGCACTCGGCTGAGAAAAACGTTTCTCACACAAAGGACATTTATATGGTTTCTCTCCAGAGTGAATCCGCTTATGGGTATTCAGCATGTCCGCCGCTCTGAAACTCTTTCCACACTGTGGGCAATTGTAGGGTTTCTCTCCGGTGTGAGTCCTCTCGTGATATTTCAGTGCACTTTGCTGAGTGAAACTTTTCTCACACAAAGAACATTTGTACGGTTTCTCTCCGGTGTGAAGCCTCAGGTGGTTTTTAAGAGTGTCTACAGATCTGAAACTCTTTTTGCATTCTGGGCAGTTAAAGGATTTCTCTCCGGTATGAATTCTCTCGTGGGTTTTTAGTTTGGTTTTGTCTCTGAAGCTGTTTTCACAATGTGAGCATTTAAACGGTTTCTCTCCAGTGTGAATCATTTCGTGTTTTTTCAGTGTGATTGCAGCACGGAAGCACTTTTCACACTGTGAGCATTTGTACGGTTTCTCTCCGGTGTGAATCTTCTCGTGATACGTCAGCGTGGTTTTGTCTCTGAAACTTTTCTCACACCGCACACATTTGTATGGTTTCTCTCCGGTGTGCGTCCTCTCGTGATATTTCAGCGCATGTGAATAAGTAAAACTTTTTTCACATGACGAGCACTGATACGGTTTCTCTCCGGTGTGAATCCTCATGTGAATCGTTAGCTCACCTTTGAAGATGAAGCTCTTTCCACACTGGGGGCATGCGAATGGTTTCTCTCTGCTCTGACTCTTTGTGATGCTTGCTTCACCTTGTTTCACTGTTAAATCTGCATCAGTCTCTGAAAGAGTTTCATCAGCGTCTTCCTTTTTCAAATGTTCCTCATGAAACAAAATCTCACTGACGTCATATAATTCAACTGACCCTGAAAAAAATGAGGAAAAGAACGACATTTTAGGCAAAATAATTTATGCTAGCTTGTGATGCTAATGATATCCTCGTCTCCAGCAGATAAAGAAAACACAAACCCATTCGCTCCTCCTCCTCTTCTTCATTTTTAATGAGGAGTTCATCTTTAATCTCCACTTTAACGATTTGTTCCCCCTGTTCCATCTTTTGGAGGTTTCTCTAACAGTAAACACTTTTGTTTAGCGGAGGAAAATCTTTTCCTCTGGTTTTCTAGGGGAGTTGCGACTGAGTGACTTCAGCGCATACTGCCACCTACTGGAGCAGAGTATCCAATTCTTGCTAGATAATAGTGTTCTAAACCTACTCCTTTATCTTATATCTTCTTGAATATATTTTACACTTTGTGTTCAGTTAACTGCAACAACATACACGTTTCAATTCATGAAACAAATGATTGGAATAAATGGAATTTCCGGTAATATTCATAAAAATTTGGCACACACTAGTACATTGATAATAAATGTAGAAGGATGAGCAGTTAAAGTGCATTTATTTTTATTTGTAGTTATTTAACCTTTAAAATATTTTTATTCCTAGTAAAAAGAGTGACATTTGCATAAATTAACCTGAATTACATTATAAAAATATGTAGATTTTCTGGAAACCTTAAAAACATGCCGACACAACAGCACGAGTCTCAGCAACGATGTCACATACAAACGACCTATTGAACGGTTTCTCTGGTGTGGATCTTCTCATGCGTTTTCAGTGCACTTGGCTGGGAAAAACTTCTCACACATAAGGAACACTGATACGGTTTCTCTCCGGTATGAGTCCTCTCGTGATTTTTCAGTGTGGTTGCGTCTCTAAAGCTCCTTTGACACTGCAAGCATTTGTATGGTTTCTCTCCGGTGTGAGTCCTCAAATGATACTTCAATGCTGTTGAATAAGTAAACCTCGACTCGCACAAAAAGCACTGATATGGTTTCTCTCCGGTGTGGATCCTCGTGTGAGATGCTAGGTCTCTTTTAAAGATAAAACTCTTTCCACACTGAGAGCAAGTGAAGGGTTTCTCCCTTGTGTGAATCCTCGTGTGGGATGTTAGGTCTCCTTTAGAGACGAAACTCTTTCCGCACTGAGAGCAGGTGAAAGGCTTCTCTCCAGTGTGAACCCTCATGTGAGATGTTAGGTCTCCTCTGTACAGGAAACTCTTTCCGCACTGAAAGCACGAGTGAGGTTTCTCTCCCCTGTGGATCTTCATGTGTTTTGTGAGGCTTGTATTAAGAGTATAATTCTTTCCACACTCAGAGCAACTGAAGGTCTTTTTGACTCCAGTGTTTCCACCAGATTCTGACAGTCTTTCTTCATTTTTCAAAGCTGTTTTCCGAAGCAAACAGTCATTCACTTTAACTGAACCTAAACACAACAATTAAAAAAAAAAGAAATTAAACTTTGACCAAAATTAGTAAAGCAGAACAATAATATATATTTATATTGTTTTGTATAGAATTAGCATTCTATGCTAATGCAACTAAAGACAGTACATGTAAACACAGACCTATTTGTTGCTCTGTTTTTTCTTCTTTTATTTCTCCTTTAACGTCCACCTTTACTCTGCAGCTCATTGTTAAATGGTTTCTTTAGCAGTTAATGCTTTTCTTTAGCGAATGGTAATATTCTTCTTCTCGTTTTATTACCACCATTAAAGGGAAACTACTGCCACCTGCTGTACTGGATGCGTCTGCTTATTTTATTAATCACTTTCCGTTATAGTCAGAAGGGGCTACAATTCGAAATTTCTTTTAAATATTCTATTCCGATATGAAAAATATATTCATAAATGTTTAAATGTGGTTATTTTTTTCCACCATGAAATAACATTCCCAGAAAAATCCAACTTTGCTTATTATTTGCAACCATAAAAAAACTTCCCTGGAAAATTCCCATTTTATTTTTCTATTCCATAAAGAAAACATTCCCAGAATAGTCTTCTTTAGTTATGTCAATATTTAACCGTAAAATATATTTTCAAAACATTTTTTTTTGCAAATAAAAAGTTCAAGCTCTTATTTTCAATATAAAATATTTTTTTGTACATGTGTATGACGAAAACATTGAAAATAAAAACAATAGAAAGCTTCAGCCAAAGTAAAAAGAGTAAATGAAGATAAAATTAATAAACATGAATTTTGTCTCCTGTATGACGTATTTAACTGAAGTTTCTTATCCAGATGATCAAGAAAAATCAAAACACATCTACAGTTTCTCTCTTTAGTGAACCCTCATGTGGCACTTCAGTGCACCAAGCTGGGTAAACCTTTTCCCACACAGAGAGCACTGATACGGTTTCTCTCCGGTGTGAGTCCAGTGTTTGCGTCTCGGAAAGTCTTTTCACACTGAAAGTATTTGTGTGGTTTCTCTCCTGTATGAGTCCTCTCGTGGTATTTCAGTACATGTGAATAAGTAAACCTGTTCTCACATGAAGAGCACTGATATGGTTTCTCTCCGATTTTTCAATTTGTTCGCGTTCCTGAAACTCTTTGCACACTGTAAGCATTTATATGACTCCTCACCGCTGTGACTCTTCTTGTGACATTTCAATGCATAGCATTGAGCAAAACTTTCCTCACACATAGAGCACTGATAAGGTTTCTCTCCTGTGTGAATCCTCTCATGATATTTCAGTTTGGGCTTGTTTCTGAAACTCTTTCCACACTGTGAACACCCGTATGGTTTCTCTCCGGTGTGACTCCTCTCGTGGTATTTCATTGCGTTTAGCTGAGTAAAACATTTCTCACATTTAGAGCACTGATAGGGTTTCTCTCCAGAGTGAATTCTCTCATGGTTCTTCAGTGTGTTGGCATCTCTGAAACTCTTTTCACACTGAGAGCATTGGTGTGGTTTCTCTCCGGTGTGAATCATCTCGTGGCATTTCAGTCTGGCTTTATCCCTGAAACTCTTTTCACACCGTGAGCATCTGTAGGGTTTCTCTCCGGTGTGAATCATCATGTGAAATTTCAGTGTGCTTGGCTGGGTAAAACTTTTCTCACACAACGAGCACTGATATGGTTTCTCTCCAGTGTGAATCCTCATATGAGACGTTAGCTCCCCCCTGAAGACGAAACTCTTTCCACACTGAGGGCAAGTGAAGGGTTTCTCTCCGGTGTGAACCCTTGTGTGAGATGTTAGCTCTCCTCTGTAGATGAAACTCTTTCCACACTGTGAGCATGAGTGAGGTTTCTCTCCCGTGTGGATCTTCATATGTTTTGTGAGACTAGCATTGAGAGTAAAACTCTTTCCACACTGAGAGCAACAGAAGTTTTTATTGGCTCCAGGTTTGGCAACTCGTTTCTTAGTGGCAATTTCTCTGGTTTCTTTATCATCTTCCCTTTTCAAACGAGTTTCCTGAAGCATTTTCTCTTTTTCATTCGCCTCAATCGACCCTGAACATAACAAATAAAACGGAAATCAAACGTTGAACCAAATAAGCAAAGCCCTTTATATAAATCCAGCAAGTTGGTTTGGTTAATGCTGTATTGCTCGTCTAAAGTTAGGAAAAAACCCCACAAACCTACGTGTTCCTCTGGTTCTTCTTTAATCCCGAAGAATTCCCTTTTAACCTCCACCTTTATTATTTGATCGCTGTAGTCCGTCTTTACGTAGTTACCGGTAATTTATAAATTTCTTCTTCTGCGTTTTGGCGGCTGGGAAAGGCCTTTAGTGAGCTTCAGCGCCACCGTCTGCAACGGAGAGCGGGTCACGATTTTTATAATCTGCGTGTAGATGATAAAGAACAAGCCATTAAAGGAAAAAAACAAAACAGAAAATGATTTTTTCTGTGAGTGATGAATATTTGATAGGCAAGTGTGCAGTTCGACATTATATTTAATGATTATACCTTGATAAATGATTGAGAAAATGAAAAATCCTCAACTATAATTGTCCAATCTTGGTTATTTTTAATTTAATCTAATTTGTATCTCTAAAATAGGGCTATCTGATGGCATATTTGTAACCGTGTGTTTAGAAAATTTGCTCGTTTTGACTTCCTGTTGTAGATTTATAAAAGTATTTGCCATTTTTATTTTCAGCAGTCATACAGATGGTTATATTATATTAACATGCAGTGATTTCGTTTGTTTCGCTAATGCGATATGACATCATCCCAGGGACCAATCCAACCTAAACCAAAAGGCCATCTTTGCGTTTACTTTTAGAACCTTTTAATTTATAAAGGACTAACTGCACGTTTGGTTGTAAAAAGGGCACATTTTAAAAGAAACAAAGCAACTCAATTTTAATTAAATGCTTTAAAAAGGTTAATTCAGCAGTTCTACCAGTTCAGATTTTAACAAACCACAGATAAACTGCAGCCAAAATCCAGATTTCATATTTTTTTTAATATCAGTGAGAATTGTCTAGGACACATGACATCAGTTATTCATAATTTTACTCAGCAGCTCCATCTGCTTCCTCTTATCCTTCGCTCTTTTAATCGTCATTTTGAACAACCGACAGTACAGCTCCATCGCGTCAGGAGTGTCATCGTTCCCCGGCACTGGATACGAAATGAGGCTTGGGTTACAATTGGAGTCCACAATCCCAACAGTGGGAATATTCATTTTAGCAGCATCCCGGATTGCCACGTGCTCCTGGAAAACGTTATTGAGCGTGGAGAGGAAGATGATGAGGTCTGGAAGCCTCACACCGGGGCTGTACGCATCGGAAGCATTGGTTAGCATTCCGCCCCTCCAGTAGCGTGTGTGAGCGTACTCGCCGCACTCCTGCGCAGTGCACTCGATCAAGTGCGAGAACTGTCGACGGCGGTTGATGAAGAGAATGATGCCACCACGGAAAGCAATGTGAGCCGTGAAATTTAGCGCCTGCTGGAGGAGATCTGCTGTCTGATCCAGATCAATGATGTCCATGTTCAGACGGGAACCGAAGAGATATGGCACCATCAGACTGGAGAGAGATGGTTATTTAGCTCAAAATAAGAAAGGGTTGCTCAAGACTTTGAAAACAGTTAGATATAAAGTCGTTTAAAACAGAAAGGGGTTATACACATTGTCATAGTCATTTTGTTTGGGGTGAGGGTTGTCCCTTAAACACGACACCCCCTCCGCAGGGGAACTTGCATACAGTCATATTTTAATGTGAAAATATATCATTGATGTAGAAATACATCCAAACAATTATTTCAGCTATTTAACGGATAGCTTGGTACCATATTCGGAAACATATGCAAATGGAAATGAAGCGTGTGAGATCATTGGATGAACTCTAACATCCCAAACATGCATGTTCGTTTCCGCAATTTTCTCTATATGCACACCATGGGACTGGTGGTTGTTGATCTCATGCACAGCTTAGATCAGAGGTGTCACGGTTTTGGAACAACCAGTGCTCTGGTTATTGCTGATGAATAATGAAGCCGAGGCCCGCTTGCTACACTGCAGTGAGACAGAGTGGCAAAAATATATTCATGCACTAGTTTAACCCGAGTAAAAGCTGAAATGGAAAAGCAATGGGTTTGCAACATTTTGAAGAAATAACTGGAATCCAGGAGCTGAATCCCTATTTTGTGTGGGAAGGCAGATTTTATTTTCTATTGGATTTGTCTTTGTGCTTGATGGCAATGGCTTTTTTTAAACTGCTCCACAATGCCCTTTTTTAAAGGACAATGCGGAAAAGCATTGCTTCGCATCTCGCTACATTAAACAGTGTATGTGACAAATTAAGGCTATTCTATTCTATTTTTGTTATACAAAATCACATTTGCTAATCGTAAATGAAGTGCATTTTACTTAAAATCTGAGTTTTATTTGCAGAAGTGTAACACTCATTGAGTTACTGCATTATTTGCATAAAGCTTTGCAATATCAATCATCTATTTATTTAGTGTGTTAAATGTTTATTTTATTCTTCTTATTTATTTCCCATTTTCTTTCTTCTCTTCCTGTCGATTAGAAACTGGTAGCTTCTGTCACCAAAACAAATTCCTTGTAAGTGCAAACCAACTTTGCAATAAAGCTCTTTCTGATTCTGATGTTGCTTATTTTTGATTTCATTGTACTTAAAATCGCCGGCAAGTATGTCAAAGCAAAACAAATGAAAATAATGATAATACTGCAAAAAAGAATGTTACATTTATGCATTTAGCAGATGCTTTTATCCAAAGCGACTTACTTTTCAAGCAAGTAACCCATTCTGTTCATTCTTGCTTTCCTTGGGATTCAAACCCACAACCTTTGAGTTGTTAGCACGATGCTCTACCAACTGAGCCACAGGAAAGAAAAAAGATATTTCATCAGAGATGATAATCACCTATTTCGACAGCCTTTTTTGTGTCCGAGATGCACTTTGGCTTCAAACAGGTCCTTTACGGTGAAGAGCTCGGAGAGATGGAAAAAGTCCGGTTGAGTGAGAGGAATCTCTAATATTTTATTGAGGGCATCTGTAGCTGTAAGAGAAACATTTAGGTACACATTACTAGAAGAACCAAACATTTGTTTTGGCTGTCGAGAGAAAACGTTTTAGAGCTTACAGCAAACCATGCGTGCATCCCATACTTAAAGAAAGTTATTCACAATTAAATTGAATAAGAAGAGCCTTTGTTGGAGAAGTAAAGGAGAGCCCTAAAATCACAGTGGCTAATTTCCAGAGATGCTGACAGGAGATGGGAGGAAATCAAACATCACAGCAGCCCTACACTAGTCGGGGCTCGATGGCCCGATTCACATTATTATTGGAATTGATGACAAAAACATTGCCTGCGAATGTATCAGAGGTAGACCGATGTATCAGATTAAAAAAAAATAAATAAAAAAAAACAATAACTGCCAAAATGCTGTGAAAATTTGGGTGATTCCAATGTGCATTTGTGATATGGTAAGTGCACTCTTGTAGCCATTTTAACAAGCGTGATTTTTTTTTTTTGGTGGCGAGGTTAATATAACCCGAGGAATAGACAGCATCCTAAACCAAGCCGCCACCAAACGAATCAGATCATGTTCACTAGCTCTGCATCAGTCCATGTTCTGGAATCGATTTGCGTTGCCTTACCTTGCTGATAAGAGAAAACCAATTAGTTTACAGGATCCACCCAATCAAATTTAATTGGCGAAGTTCACAAATATACATGAAACACTGCAATACAGCACCACGCATGTGGGGAAAAACAATGAAAAAGTAAACAAATTATACATAAACATATATATTTTATATGTAAAAATGATACGTTTATTTAATTATTTAATAATTTTAAGTAATTAATGACATTATACATTATATATTCGTTTATTTATTAAAAAAAGGATAATCAATGTTTGAATATGCAACAATTTTCTTTTGTAAAAACACAAAATAATCATTAATTCTACCAATGTGAACAATAATCGTCTTTTTACGCTCACCTTTAGCTTCTTCTGGTGATTTAACGGCTGTTGCTGCGGAGCTCAGTGTCCGTCCGTGAACCGAGAACACAGCCGGAACCAGACGAGAGCAATGGAGGACCTGTCTCACTGAAATCCACATTTAATACAACGTTATGCAGTTTTAAAAATTCCGGCGGAAAATGTTTTTCATCTGCAAATTCAGTTTATTCATTGAATACAGTATAATTTAAACTACACATCGTGCCCTAAAGATACTTGTGTTATCATGTAATAATTTTCATTATGAAATAAACTTAAAAGCATTTTTAATGTAGCACATTTCACCTCTAGTCCAGACGCTCGCTGCCATGTTTGCGATCCAACTGACACAAAAGCGCGGAGGATTGTGGGTAATGGTGTTCCGTTGTTACTTTAAAAACGCTTTAAAGCACATTACGCGAACTACAAAGACCACAAAGACTAACAACGAATAACAACTTTATTCATACAACCACTGCACAGATAACATTATGAACTTGTTTTTAGAAGATAAGCAAAATTGATCCAAAACAAGAACAGTAATCGTTACGATTCAAACATCATATATATTTAACGGAGAATAAAACAATTTTCTTAATCTTCCACGAATTCCAGTTTATCTGCAATAATACAGAACAAGTTGAAACAAAGGCAATGTCAGTATTATATGAAATAATTATTTGAGGGTGTTATTTACCTGAGCAAACAAACCACAAACTGCAACTTTCGCTTAACTGCATGCCTTTCCTTCATAACATAAAATCACATTTATCATAAATACACCTGGTTTTTATTCAAGAACAAATGTTCAAAAGGTTTATAATTGATTTGTAGACTTTTGACTTCAATCCCTGTACCTGTAAAGGTCTTTTGTTTTCAACCTTTAGACGTTTTGCTCCAAATCTCAGCTGCCTTTCCTCTGTGTCCAGGGCGATATAAGGGCTTAACAAGAACCCAGGGTCTATGGATGTAGACAGAACCCTGGGACAAACAAAAACCTTATTACACCACTCAATTGTGTTAGATAGAACAATGCATTTGGAATCAAGTGAACTCAACTAATGTTTAAATCTGTATTTGACAAAAGCAAGATTAATTTAATGACATTACTCTTTTGTGTTACTTATAGAATTAAAATGGTGTTAAATAAAACCCAATAAAAGAATACATGTTATATATTCACAAAATAAATATTGATTTATTTTAGAAATGTATTGCACCTCAGTTGCATAAAAAAATGTAAACAAATTAAACAATTGTTTTCAAACATTTAACTTTGTTGATTAATTCGTAATAATGGTTGCGCAGAATTGAACAATTCCAAAATCATCGTCTTTCACACACCATTGCTAAAGCAGCAAGAGCAAAATTCACTTGTACATTATATTATCGTAAATGGAATAAATGGAACATTTAAAACTTGTTTAGTTTTGCACGATTATAGACAGTAATTCATTTTCCAACCCGCTTATTCCTTTTTTGGGGTCAGGGGCGTCTCCGGCACACATTGGGAGAGAGGCGGGGGTACACCCTGAACAGGTCCCCAGTCCATCGCTGATGATTATAGGCATATATGTCGAAATACATCCAAGAGAGAAACTTGATCAGCCAAGTGTATGCTATTAATTTAAAAACCTCATGCAAATGTAATAACTGCACAACTTTGTGTCAAATCCATTTTTATTAAACATTTTTAGAAGTACACTTTGCATTTTCATCAGTGCAGAGCAGTGGAGCAAAAATGTTTTTCTTTGTTGCAAAATATTTATGAAAACTGGCAATGCCCAGCATAGTCAGCACGCGTCTTTACTTTCTTCGTTCTATAATTAAAAATAAATAACATTCTTCTCAGATTGAAAACATCTACATGTAATAAGGAACAGAAACCAGAACCAGGAAACAGGTGCAGAGAATGAACTGTGCCTTGAAAATGTGCAAAAAACATTATTTGTGAGAGATATGGGTCTGTTCTATCGGGGCCAGATGCAAATCCCAAAGAACTAAAGTTAAAAACCTAAATAATCACAGAGAAATGCATTTTTTGAGTGTGTGTTAGTCTTTAAATGCTCGAAAGAAATGTTTTTCCTCATTAATTTTTAAAGGCAAGTAATTGTCTATATTTCTCTCTTTCTCTGTAGTTAAGGGTAAAACAAAAACTGATATTCAAAGTCAGTCAAAGACTGGATTTCATAATAAAAGACATCAAAGTTGGTTCATAACCACGGAATAAGCTAAATATGATTCTCCCAGAAAGGTTTCATTCTCTTGGTCGATACATTCTGCAGTAACCATCAATGTGAACTGAGCTTTAAGCCGTGCTTTTTGCAGGATTTTTAGATTACCACCCGGGAATGCTTTAATATGTAAACTACCCCATGATAAGGTCATGTTTGACAGTATACGAAAGTTCATAAACACTAAGTTCATTCAGAAATCTCTGCAGAGAAAGTAACAAGTTACATTTTTATGACTTCACCTGCGACTGCATTTAAATATATTTATAAATGTACAAACATACAAAAAAAGGATGTGGTACATTTAAAGACTCCTATGTGGTGTCCTTAAACAGCATAGTACCAAAACGAAAGACTCAGATGGAGGAAGAGATGCTGTAGGCTAATGCTAATATAAACTAATGCTTAAAGCCGAAGATTAATTTCCGGCTGCATGTTTGGGAATCTTCCAAAGTTCCCATTCGTCATACATCAACATCACCCAAGACCGTGAGAATCCCATCTCAGATGGAACAAGTGCATTGTTACAAACTGGAAATCTGCAAAGAATCATCCTCAACCTTCTAATGGCGTGTATGTGCATGTACTCACTGATGACTGGGCTGCATGATCCTGCCTTTAGTCTTCTGATCTTTATTTTCTTCCTCTGACTCAACATCTGTCTCATCAATACATTTCTCTTCCTCATCTTCCTGTTTTTTCTCTTCCTTGCTAACACTTCCTCCCTTCCTTTGTCCATCTGCTAAACTTACAGATGGCTCATTTTGGGGGACATGCAAGGGATTTGTCTGAGCTGACTTCGATGCAGCTTGGTCCTGTGGAACCTGTATTACACTACCCTCAAGTTGAGGCTGGCACAGATACGAGGACAAATGCAGTTTTCTCGAAAGTTTCCGTTCCCTTTTCAGACTGTTTTGGAGATTACTACTTTCCATTCTGCTCCCAGTTGGTGAAGAGTTTAGGAAGTCCCCAGAGGTGAGTGCAGTGGAGCTTATCTGGGGTTTCAAGGGAGGGGTGGGACAAAGGGAGCTGATAACTTCCCTCAACGGTATCCTAGTGGCAGACCTACTTTGCTGGCTTATAGGAAGGACTTTGCAGTCTTTTGATGCGGACTCATTGGTTTCGCCCCTATTGATGTAAACAGGTCTCATCAAGAAGAGATTCTGGTGATGACATGGAGGAGTTTCAGAATTCGCAGAGAGTCCGACCAAGGGATGACCCATTGGAGTGTCTTGTCTTATCTGTGAGCTGCCGTTAATTGGTTCGGCTAAAGGCGAACTTTTTAATTGATAACCATCGCTCCTCTTCAGACTCATAATCCAAGAGCTGCTTGGTTTTAAGATTTGGCCCTTGCTTGGCCCTGTAGGCGTTTCCATAAGGTTCTTCTGAGTGAATAGAGATTCTTCTTCACTATTCAAGAGTCTATTGGATGTTGACACAGGAGGGTCTTTTTCAAGTTCCGATTTAACATCTACAATATCAGAAGAGACCAAGGTCTCATCTTCTTGTTTGATGCTTGAGACAAGGGGTGCAGTCACTTTGGCTCTTTCTGCGAGAAACTTCCTGATCTCCAGCTCAATGCCGTCATCACTGTCTCCAGAGCTGTCATCACCAGGATGCGCACTGGAAAAAGGTAAATCCACACTCGAGAGATTGGCAATACCACCATTGCTACAAACATTCTCAGCTTGGTTTGTTTTAAAGGTCTGTACTTCCTGGTTTCTTTTAACCATTTTACCTTTTGCCTGAATTTTCATTGTTTCTTTGCCCACATTTTTAAGAAGTTTGCGCTTCTGATCTGTGAGAGGTTTATGTTTTTTCATGGAAATCAAAGGTGAAGCATCTGAAGGTTTGACATTCTTCTGCACCTTCATGTCCCTCATTTTCTTTTTAACCTTTTTCTTTGTCTTGAGCAAGTCTTTAATTGCAGCATCCAGATCCTCATCACTGTCCAGGGAGCTGCTTTTGTCGCTACTATCATTTTTCTCTGAACCAGTCATGGCTTTTGGGCTAGATATACAACAGCTGTCTTTGGGCAATTGGAAGTCTGACACCTTATGAGGAAGGGAGTTGCGTCTGCGCTTATTCTTTTTCATCACAGTTGGAGTGATGACACTCACGGAAGACTCAGTAATCTCCTTTTTAACATTTAAAGTGGAGTTACTGGAAAGTTTACTTTGCTCCTCTTTGAACTTTCGTTTTTTTGACAAGGAGAGTCTGACTGCTTTATTTGATTGGGTGTCCTTCAACTTCCTTTTGGGTTCTCTGCTTGCAGAGGGATCTCCAGAAGCTTGTGGATGTACTCCTTCAATTGTAGGAAGCTCTTTGCTCATCTTTGCCTTGTGCTCCAAAAAATTCCTGATCTCTTGCTCAATTCCATCCTCGCTATCAATGGAGCTGTCGTCACTTTTGTCTACAGGCGGTGCAATGGAGGAGAACATTGGAGACTGATGCAAAGTTCGGTTGCCGAAACTTAAGCTTGACTCAAAAACCTGAGGCATTACAGTCTTGGAGATGTCCAAGATGGCTTCTGCACACATCAGCTCTGCAGTGTTGACTTTCAAAGTGGAGTGGATATGATGTTCTGAAAGGGGTTGCGTTGGAGTAGGAGCTGGAGAGGTAAAGTCTATTACTTTAGAGTCCTGTGACATATACTTCAAAACGGTGTGAGGGGCAGGGATACTAGATTGATTGGTTGCAAGTTTATTTTTCTTCTTGGAGAGACTTTTGAGAGATGTACGTGCAGGTAAATTGATGGCTGGCTTGTTAGGCACAGCTTGGGTTGGTTTGAAAGCAATTACAGATTCAAAATTCTTTTGCATGTGTTTTTCTTCCTGGAAGCGACGGATGGCTTCCTCAATTCCTTCATCGCTGCTTGAATCTGAGCTCTTAGCTAACATCAGGGCATCTTTGTCATCTTCATCCTTTTCTCGTTTCTCCATCTGAAATCTCTTAATTTCTTCTTCGATTCCATCGTCACTGCTGGAATCAACCCATTCCTTTTCCTCTTTGATGACCAGATGTGGTGGAGACCTCTCCATCTCTGATGAAGATGAGCATTTGTTCCTTTCAGTAGGAGAAAGACTTGCTACAGGTAAATCGTCTCTTTTTGTAGAGATATGTTCTTTATTTGGGTTCGTCTTCTTTACCTTTTTTAAGGATAGCCTTTGGATATGATTGCTAGTGGACAACACTTTTGCACTGCCGGAATGTGTTTGTTGTATAGCAGCATCTGGAACAGTTTGTTCCTTGCACTGAAGTTTAGGCGGAGGGGGAGAACTGGTCATTGGATCCCCTTTACGCTTGTGGTCCACCTTTTCCTTCAAATACTCCTGAATGGCCTCTTCAATGCTTCTATCCACAGAATCATCACTGTCGGAATCATCACCAGACTCTGATCTGGTTGTCTGACGCTTAACATCAGTCCTGGACCTCGAGGACATGTCCATGAGTCGGATTTGACTCTTGAAGCTAGCTCCTTGGCTAGAATTTGCAGGCTTTTCCGGCTGCATGTTTTCATTCATGTCCGAAGACTCTGAGGTACTCTGAAGACTATCAATGATCATCTGGATCTTGTGTGGGAAGGGTGTGCCGCCAACAGAGGCACGGTCACTGTCTGAGGCACTATCATTGAAAAACAAGGGCAGGCTGCAGCTTTTACTAGGCCTCCATTCTGAACGAATAGCCACCGCCGGAGGAACTGTTTTTAGAAACATTCTAGAGGTTCGGAATGAAATGGATGCAAGTGCATGGGGAACTTCCCAAGGGGATCTTCTTCACATTCTGCAATGAAAAAACAAACAAACAAACACGTTAATTGAAAAACAAACTGGACAAAACTTATGAACGGTTATGTAAATGAGATATAAATCATATGTGTGTGTAGTTGTGTGCAAACTGTTAAAGCTTTACTGCACAAACTTTTATGGTATCTTGAGGTAGTTCGCCCTAGTTTCCCAATGTATAGTTACAAATTATAGTTTGGATATAATCTTGTAAAGATCAGGGGATCAAGGGCTGAATATTCTGGTTTTATACTTGACAGTATGCAACCAGTTGGATCCTTCAACTACAGTCAGAACACCCATGTATCCGTTGACAATTTTCAAGGAAGACCAATGCTCAATGTGAGTTGGAAAACCCTTCATCGAAAACCTATGGATGACTTTTCTGACACGGTCCATGTTATAGATAAAGTCAATGGTTTATGGCCTAGTTGCTATCATCTTTTAGCGATCTGGGTTAGCTTAATCACACTTATTCAAATTAAGTGTAACATTAACTGAGCAATCTCACGTTGAAGGTTTTACACGGAGCTAGCTCCAATAAGACATTTTTTAAATAAACAAAACCCTTTCAGATTTTTCTTACATTTCTAGGGTTTTTATTTCACCAAGCTAAAAATATAGCTATAACAGTATTCACGTTTTTTAAATAGGACATATTCTCTTTTTTAGTACTTTGTCTAAAAAATGAAATCCATTAAGTAGAATTAATAAAAAAAAGAAAAGATTTTTGTCCTAAAATTGCGTTGTTTGAATTTTGACTAGGCTTAGCGGTTAATTACCGTTAACGAACATAAACAAAGATTAAAAGCAGTTAAATTAAATGTAAGAGCAGTACTAATACACGTAACTGTAAGATTATTTTTAGCGACAACATTAAATTACAGAAACTAAAGGAAAATCGGTTTAATGACCGTTGTTTTAAGTGTGAACAGCTAAGCTACATCCACTGATGCCGAGGCCCCTCCGCCGCCTTCACCCTCGATGTTCACCCCCTCAGACAATAAACTCCTGTAAGTTTAAACAAATTAACGACCAAAACTATGATGTCATGATAAAACTACGCCAACACGGACGCATTGGATCACTTTTGCAAAAAAATGTGACGTTTAGTGTCTTTGAGGCGCATTCGTTAGAGCTCGATTTCACAGGGTGTCCCTGTGCCCAGCTCGCGGCCCTAGGTGCACCTTCAGCCGGGGAGCGGAGCTAAGATACACCGCAGACAATCCTGCGTGTTCCGCCAGGCGGTCACTATGTCTCCTGCAATATTTACGCCAGCTTGCTATGTAAAACGCGTGTTAAATGGAAGCTCGGGTTTTTATTTGTTCTATCAGACATCACAGCCCATGTAAAAGCATCACAGTAAGGGAAGAAGAAAAGCTAAAGTTCGGCTTGAGACGCGGTGACGCTCTCGGGGCCTCGCCGGTTCGGATCGCGAACTCGTCTTTGTGTAACGACTAGCAAAATAAAACACATGCTTTTTAAAAAATACACGGGCGAATCTCACCTTGCAGCCGACGAAAAGCACATGGGATGATTTTCCAGTGTAGAGCATCCAGCTTTTGTGCTTCCTAACGCATTTTCGGAGGGCGCACACAGAGACCGGAGGAGGCGGGCAGATGAGCGCGCGCGGCGGGCTCATGCAGCAACCCCCAGTGCCTTCAGTTCCGAGGTGCCTCCAGAAACCTCTTAAAGCGGTACAAGCATCTGTAATGAAAGTGCAAAGATATGAAACATTGATTATCAGGGGACACTAATATTCACGCAGTTTTAAACTAAAACTGAATGTATGGAGAAAGTGGAAAAGTTAATATTAGTCAGGATTTGTGTGTTATGCATGAATAATTACATACATTTATGTAGTTTCTTGCATTAAAAAAATCTACCCGGAGCTGTAGCACTAGTATAATCTGGTAATAATTTTATAATAATAATCTGCAACAACACCATAGTACTGTAAAATAATGTTCAATAAAGTCAGGCATTCAACTGTTGTCACTGTTATTTGCATCATAAACTATATTTTTAAAACCCATTTGCCTTTATACAGATTTTTAATATGACAAAAAAAATATTGTTTTGAATAAACGTGTTTTTTTCTGGTTGTTAAATCGTTCACCCAGGTCCCGGAAGTGGGCGGGGCTTCTTTCTTGGCTACCATCAGCACCTCTCTCTAGCTGGACAATTTTGATTAAGTGTGACTTCTTTATGTTACTCTAATACAAAAGTAATGAGATAAAGTGAAACATGCATATGGTCGAGGAATTAGAAATAAAAACAAGAGAACAGTGAAGTCTTTGGAAAGAAACTTTGAAATTGGTTGCCATATTGGGTTCCTTTTTAGCAGATTTGTATTCATATGTTCTTCCTTTTTTTTTTTACAATGGATACAGTGATGAGTGACTCAAATGTTTGTGACAGTGTGTGATGCAAATATGATTGAGAGAGAGAGAGAGAGAGAGAGAGAAAGTTTCTAGTGTAAAATGCCTAAAATGTGAGTTAATAAGAGACAAAAACCACACAATATTTACTTTCTGGGGAGTTTTGCATGCATTTCTGAAGCAAAACCAGTGTGCAATGGTGCATAAAATCTGCTTAATGAAACAGAAAGTGATGTGTTCTTCAGAACGCTGGCTTGCTCCTTGTATCTTTTTTCAGAATATGCTTTGTTTGTAGGTAGAACACCTGGTAGATAGAAAATGTTTTCCCTCAAATGTGTGTTTCCTTGCAAAGGAACACATCTATTGCACATGTTTCATTTTAAATATACTTAGTATTGTTACAAAAAAGTAGTGCAAAGAGATGTGAATAGAATAAAGCAACTAACATCACGATTTTAAACTAAATACATATTCCGCTCATGTTTGTTAAGAAATTATTAAATAAAAAATAATCTTTAAGGTTTGAAAATCTTGTGTTTAGTGTTTGAGAGATATAACTGTAATATCGTAATTACCAGCATTCCTTGTTTTTATTACAAGTCTTTAATATTAACACAAACTCCATTGGTGAATGCGTTAGTGATCCTTTGGACACGTGGTGGCGCTGTTGTATTTGCTTTCGGAATTTCCCGCTGCACACCCCAGCATCCTTTACAAAGGAAGTCCAATTTTAGTAGTGGCTTCTAGAGAATTGCACTCAATAAAGCCTGTTTTCCGTGAGAACATTATTTATTCTGTGCAATGTTTATATTCAAACAAACCCACTTTTATTTTAAAGTGTAAAGACACTGTTTAAAATAAACACGTGATATAAATCTTCTGTGAAATGCACCCATCTTTACTGAATTTATTAGACATGATTACAACAGCACTTTATAGATGCATGCCATAGATGCACGAGAGACTACCAGAGACCCCAGAGCCTCCCATGGAGCTAGAGTTTCACCAGGGGTCACTGTTCACCTGTCTTTCTTCCAAACGGGACACATGGCAATTATCCCCAAGCATCTAGAATGAAAATCCCAGAATACACTTCTCATGAAATTCACGATTCCATATAAAATTTCACATTACCAGGAATCAATATTTGGTTTTATGGTCCTACCTCCATGCAGAGCCTCCAGGGACCAGGAAATGTAATGAGTAGCAGGAAAGACCTTCAGAACACCTTAAAGCGACAGAGGGGGCTTGTAATACTCCCAGCTGTAATGAGGGACAGGATCTTAGGCTGGGACTTGTTTAATGAGGAGTTTGTTCCACCTGCTCTCGCATAAAATGATTTTTATCATTTGAACATGAGGTGGGAAGATGTGAAATCTGTGTTTTCCATTAATACAAGACATGCTTTATATGCAAAATGATAGACATTTAAAAGATAAATTTTTGTTAAAATTTGCTGCACAGGTTCTACCATTCCCATCAGTGTCTGTGACTACAAGAATAAGATTGATAAAGTGAGTATATTGTGATATTAAAACTACAACGTGGATCTAAATCGGCAGATCAGAGGAAATCTGCATGCTCTTTACGGAATGTACATTTTATTTTAATTCTGAGGGCCATGGTATGTATTTAATTTTTTTTTTTTGCTCCTTCAGACCATGCAATGTACATCAATTATCAATGTAAATTTAATCGTCTATTTAAAACCTATTTTGGGGGAATTTATCTTGTCGTCAAATGTTAGGAAAATTATGTATTAGAAGGATTGCTCCTAAAATACAAAACTAACCAAAAACTATATTTTTGCACATGCACTCACAGGCCACTTTAGTAGGTACATCTGTCCAAATGCAAATTTCTAATCAGCCAATAACATGGCAAGCAACTCAATGTATCAAGGTGTAGTGAGATGCATTAAGGTGTAGTTCAAACCGAGCATGAGAGTAACTTTGAACATGACATGGTTGTTGAGTATTTCAGAAATTCAAATCAACCATAATAAAATAAAAAAGGCAACACTTTTTGGTTTATTTAGTTTTTTTCAGGGATATGTAAAGCTGTAAGAGGCATCACGATGATGAGCGGGTGTTGGTGTGGCTTTTTTCTAATCAATGAGGCCCCTGCAATGGAAATAAATTGAATTAAGCTCTCTTGATCTGAATTAAATCAAAGTGCTCGTGATGATGTTTCTGGAGTGTTTAAGAGATTTGAGCGTCGATGTGGCGTCAGCCTTGGAAGTGCTCAAGAAAAAAACAATTCAATTAGGCGGCATTTTCTTGGCTTTATCAGACAGACACCCTATACTGATGAAAAACAATCTCTCTGTCTCTCTCTGGTTGCTAGGAGACAGTGAGCCGAGAGTCAGAAAGAGCAGGTGCATATGGTTCAGTGGTGCTGAGTTCCTCTTGCTCTTATGCCGTCAGAAACCTGACATTAAACCGCTGCGTGGAGCCACGCTTATGGTTTCATGGCGGAATAACAACATGTTGAAATTTCTCACAAATGAATGTAATTAGACTAAATAGAAAGCTCGTGATAGTGTCGACACATCCCAGTTGATGCTAGACAAGGCTGACAGAAAAAGGGAAGGAGAAGCTGATTCTAGTGGTTTATGAGATAAGTGAAGTCACTCTCTTGCAGGGGCATTGCAAACATGGGGGAGTGGGTGTTTTAATACTATAGCGGGTGGCGAGAGAGATATGGACTCACATGCTTTGGTTGATGCCGCATAGGGAGTGTTTATTAATAATATGCCGCCATAACAATGAATTAAAAGAGTCACTTGTCTCTTGCTGCTCAGGAATGGGAGTCCCCCAGATGTCCTCACCCCAATTGGTCCATTGGCATCTGGAGCCCGGGCGATCAGCTTAAGGCTCCGTTTTAGCTGTTTGGTCCACGGTTCACTTCCTTGAACCTGGCTGGAGTGTGGACGGCCCAATGACCGGTACGCTCTCTCTTGGAGCGGTTTCCCAGCGATGGCACCAAAGGTCAGGTAGGTGGCTCTCCTTCTTTCAGCTAGCAAAATAGTGAAGACCTGCTGAGGTTAGATGCAGTTCGATGCAGGTTAGAATCCTGAACTCAAACCAACCGCTTCTCTTCCTGTTTCAACACTGCCCTGTTTGTTTGAAATAAATTCCAAATCTTAAAAAAAAGGTTTTAAAAAGTTGCTAATGCTCGTGCGTTAGGCTCAGTCTGATTTGGTTTTGCCTAGGAGCAACAACTTACCTCAATTCCTTCTGAATTAAGAATATTGACAAAAATGTAAATGTTAGCTTAATAACTTCTGAACATGTGCCCATTGTGACTACAAGTGCTTTAAACTTTACCTCATCAATCGAGGATTTTTATGAGTTGAGCTATAAACCTTTTAAATCGGTTGCTAGGGGAAACAATCTGGTTGCTAGCGCGGAATCAGTTATGTCAGTTAAAGCTACCCTTCTCACTGCGATTGATATACACCAAGTCCCACATCCTTAGCATTTTCTGAAGCTGAGATAGAGATCTGCTGAATTGGTTGCTAGGGTAAAAGTTTAGTTGCTATGGAGGAGTCAGAGACGTCTTATAGTATTCTTCATGTAAATATGAGTAAAATGCATGGAAAACAGTTTAGTTGCCAGGTAGTGATCTGTGATGTCATAAACACTCCATTCTAACAACCCGCATTTCTCTATGATGTTTCATCTTGAAGGCCGATATCAGTCAATGGTGACCTTCGACCCCATCCTAGGGTGCAAATACTTTTGTACAGTATTTGGTATGTTCTCACACAGACTGCTAACCACAAGTGTGGTGAGCTTGAAGTTTATATGAGTTTCTCAGTTCTCAAAGTTTGACCCCATGCAAAGGGAATGAAACCTTTCCCAGCATTCTCTGCAATTTCCCAGAATTCCTTTAGTGGGACCAGTCTAAAAAGATATAGGAATTCGAGTCAGAATACCGTGGAGCTCTCTGCAAAGTTTGGTGGCTGTAGGTAGAATGGGTTAGGAGGAATAGTGACAGGGTTCTGGCTCAGTCGGAAAATCCATGAAACGAACGAAGATTGATATTAAGTTGGCGAGCCATTTTAATCATGTTTACACATGTTTATCAGAAGGCTGGTCGGGGGGTGGTGGTGAAGCTTTGGTTCCTACTAGCGGAAGTGAACTCAATATCTGAGTAAGTCTAATCTGAGCGGACGCTTCTGTGCTTTTAGGAGCTTATGAGTGTGTTTTAGTGCTCAGAAATGAAGTTTTCCAGCTCCGTGATCTGTAGAATCTTTATTTTCTGCACGTTTTTCAGAGGTGAGAGAAACATTGACTTTTTTTTTACAAAAGAAAAAATTGATGGTGCCATTGTCACCGAGTGCACTTGGAAACAGGTTACGCCTCTTGCTGCAGAGGTGCATAAAATACAGTTATTAACAGTGAGCCGTAAATTATTACAATTTCATGTTGTGTTTAGGATGAAACTGGTTTGACTTTTTTGCACTTGTATCTTACATGACGCTCTTGTACTTTTTGTACTTAATTTCAAACAACCAAATTCTCAAAGTGGACTGAAATAGGAAGGAAGCCAAACGAGCTCTTTATAAACATTCAAACTCAGCCGCAAACGTCAAAGTTTCTATTACATCATTGTTTTTTCTATCTCTAAATATCAAAAATATCTTCTTGTTTGGTCTCTTAGGTTCCAATGAAGAAGTGTTTCTGAATCAGAGTCCCTCAAACATCTCGGTGAACGAAGGAGAAGAGGTTCAAATCTCCTGCTGCTGGATTAACACAACAAAGACAGCCTCAAATCTTAAAGTAGCTTGGTATAAGAACAAGGAAAAGATTGCAGATAAAAAAGTACAGCAAACATCTTCAGCAGAAAACTGCAGCGTTTTAAACATCGCTAATGTAACTAGGACCGACGCTGGAGATTATGTTTGTGAAGTTACAGAAGATATTCCAGTTCTGAAGAAATACGAGGGAAATAAAACCAGGCTGCAGATCAACGAGAGTCAATGGATCACAACACAACAAACATCTCAAGGTGAGACTCTTCCAGAACTCTCCAGAACGAATGGAGTAATTATTTTTGTTGATTGATTTCTCGATTTCAATTGCTGTGTAATTATTCAGATTAAGCTTCTTAAAAGAGAATTAAATGTATTATTATTATTATTTTTATTATTATATTCTTATTGTACAGAAATAATAACAGTCAATAAAGTAAAGAAGGACGTATTTCACCAAGATCCTGAAGATGAGACTCCAACAACAGGTAGAACATTCTGAAAGAATTCAAAGGAGATTGCTGGAGATTCACAGAAAATAACACATGCACGGTCAAACAGATCTGTCCATCCATCCATCCATCCATCCATCCATCCATCCATCCATCCATCCATCCATCCATCCATCCATCAACCAATCCACCCATCCACATATCCACACAACCATCCATCCAGATGGCTGTTTAGTTTTATTAAACTCTATATGAAAAGTTAAATAAATTTTCCACTGTGTAATTTGAGGGAACAGTTTAAGACAAAAGCAATGTTTTCTACACATGGAAAGCTGGGTACATTTGGGGTACATTTCAAGCCTGGAAAAAGCTTTAAAATCGAAATTAATTATGGTCAGAAGTACAAACATTGCATTTATACTGTTAAAATATTCTTTATTTAAACCCTGTTGCCCTTTCAGAGAGTCCCTTTTCTTTATTCTCTCCAGGTCACTGGGAGGACCCTGTAATATTCACTCTGAGAAGCCTCCCCTTCATCTGTCTGCTGGCGGCCTTTGTGTACCTGAATAAACACGTGGCACCATCAAACCCTGGTGAATATTTCAGAAAACAGACTCCCTTCACTCGGAATCTGCCATATGATTGATAAAACATGACCTATAGGATGATCCTTGGTGCAAAGTAAAGCCTTTTCTAAGCAGCTAAAGGTTTAGGCTTTGATTATCTAATAGTACGTTTCATTTACATTCAGGAGAAGCAGAGACAGAAGATATGGAGGCGGGAGAAACCCGGGGAAATTCAAGCAAAGAGGAAAAACCTGAAGATGATGAAGAGATGCTAAACGCAGAAGAAACAAGACCCACGGCTGCTAAAAAACGGAAAGAGCATGAAGAAAATGAAACTTTAAGCATGGAACCAGTGACGAATAATAAGAGTCTCATGCTTTCAAAGAAAGAACTAACTCGTCTAAAGCCTGATGCTGAAGAGGATCAAGAGTGTGCTCTGGAAAACATCGCTTCAGCTCTCTGAGGCAGACAGGAAGTTAAGAGTGTGCTCATCAAGCCACGGTGTCTGTTTTATGCTGACTACTGTAGATGTAGTAATTGAGAGAAGAAATGCATGCAGCGGGACTCTTTGGTTTGCTCTGTGATTGAGAGAGAGAGAGAGAGAGAGAGAGAGAGAGATGTGAATAACTTGGTGACGTGACGGAGAGTTTTTGGACAGAGTGAAAGTTTGTGATGTGGGAGTGAAACTGTTGTCAGCTTTGCAGCAGATGCTCAGAAATGAAGTTTTCCTCCAGGCTCCTCTTCAGCCTCCTCCTGACAGGCTGCAATCTCAAAGGTAAGGGACGGGATGCTGGAAACCAAATGATGCCTTCATTCAATAAAAGAAATAAATGCACAATCGTTGCTTCTGTTTTAGAACAGAACAGAGTCTACATCAAACTCACACTGCTGTATATTAAGATTCTTCAAAATGTGTGCCATTTGCTTCACGTAACTTTTCAAAATGTCTTTTTTTACTTGATTTTAAAACAGATTCCATCTTATTTAACTTATTTAAATGTTTTATTCGATTCAAAATGTAAAGATCGGTGCCGTTTTTTCTTGTTACTAACCCTCTTGTTATTTTATATAAGTGACAGGGCTGAGTCAGATACATGCTGCACAATGGTTATAGAAACAGGAAATTCCACTAATTCAGTTATTTACCAAATATCTGCATTTTTACACTCAGCTGATTAAATCTCTGAAATAATTTGAGTAACAGGATATTATTTTTTAAATGGCGAGGCAAGGTATCATCACAAAATCATCAAATATCTAAAAATGAAATTGAGGAACTTACCTTTGCTCTTATCCATGGCCTTCTAATGATCCAAGTGATACAACTACCTGCAGAAAAACTGACTGACAGAAATATGTATTTAATGCCAGGGACAGAAATGGCACACATTCAGTGGAATGGCTCACGAACTTATTTTCTTTTTAAAAACATAATTATTGTGTTAAAATTTTCTGACCATTTTAGGTTCATTAAAGCAGAATTAATGTTTAATTCTGGAGAAATATTATATTTGATTCAACCTGCGATCCTGATCATTTTGTGTTTGTAAAACAAATGGAATTTTTTTTTCTGATTGAATTTGAATAATTACATTTATTTTAGCTTTTGGTGACTTTTCAAAACCAAAGCTAAAGGATGAAAAGCAGTCGATGTGGGATTCCTCTGAAAGAACTTGTCGCTATGTGTTTGTGCTTTTGTGACCCTCACTGCTCTCAACACAGTTACCCTCTGCAAAATAAAAACTTTTAAAGTAATTTTGTTTCTTGCACTGTGAGTCGAATTTAGATTTAATTAATTAGCAGTTATATAAACGAAAATGATAAGATGATAAAATATACAAGAAAGTAAAATAAAAAAAACTTTTACATTTATACATATGTTGTTTTGAAAAAATGCATTTTTCTATCAATTTGCTCCACCGACATCTTAAATTGTCACATGGTTTCATGTGAAAGCGTCACGTTATATTTTCATATACAGAGTGAGAATGGAGAGCGTATTTTCCTTACCTCACTTCCTCATTTTATTCATGACTTCTCTAGTATTTAACACTTTCTTGTGAAACATTAGTGATTTGTTTTATTTTCCTAAATCATCATGCAATCACTCCTCAAATTGTTTTTAATAATTTCTCTTAGACCTTAAAATTGCAAAACAATTACTTGAGAACCTTATTGTACTGCTACTGTGATACCGCCACCAAACTGGTTTTCGGCACGTTACGGCAAATGACATTTTTCAAGTTTGGATCAAAACTAGAAATCAACTATGTCTTGTCAGAGGGCCATTGTTGATTTCTTAGATATTTTTGATTTCCTTTTTGATTTTAGGTGGCACGGTGGTCCAGTGGGTAGCACTGTGGCCTTCCAGTTAGATGGTTGCTGGTTCGAGGTTCGCTAGTGACCTTCCTGGAAGGAGTTTGCATGTTCTCCCTGTGCTTGCGTGGGTTTCCTCGGGTACTCCGGTTTCCCCCACAATCCCAAAAACATGCAGCAGGTTATAATCTAAATTCCCGTTAGTTGTGAATGTTGCCCTGCGATGGACTGGCGACCTGTCCAGGGTGTACCCTGTCCTCTCTGTGTCCTGGAGATAGGCACCAGCAAACCCCTGTGAAGGGAATAAACAGGTTGGAAAATGAATGAATATATTTACCGGTGTATATAATTTTACATACCCTTGGAGAATTGTCAAGATATCCATGTGGTTTTGGCCTGATAACGCCCTCTGGAAGCCACTACAAGATGAGTAGGTTTATTTTCACCAGCTGTTTTGTTGCTTCCACTCGATCACACACAATAACATTCTATCACTTAAATCCCTTTGTTATTTACTCTTTCTGTTTAAAGTTTACGCATGCTGTGTAATGTTCTCTCATTGTCTGGTTATACTCATATATAACCAGTGCATTTGCATTGTTTGAAAAAGTAGTTTGATTTAAACAAATTATCTTTAAATGATCAGATTTTTTTTAAGAAACACAATAAATAATGGTGTTTAAACCTTTTTGCACTTGTATCTTACATGACGGCGAGAGGAAGAGTTTTTGTACTTAATTTCAAACAACCAAATACTCAAAGTGGACTGAAATAGGAAGGAAGCCAAACGAGCTCTTTATAAACATTCAAACTCAGCCGCAAACGTCAAAGTTTCTATTACATCATTGTTTTTTCTATCTCTAAATATCAAAAATATCTTCTTGTTTGGTCTCTTAGGTTCCAATGAAGAAGTGTTTCTGAATCAGAGTCCCTCAAACATCTCGGTGAACGAAGGAGAAGAGGTTCAAATCTCCTGCTGCTGGATTAACACAACAAAGACAGCCTCAAATCTTAAAGTAGCTTGGTATAAGAACAAGGAAAAGATTGCAGATAAAAAAGTACAGCAAACATCTTCAGCAGAAAACTGCAGCGTTTTAAACATCGCTAATGTAACTAGGACCGACGCTGGAGATTATGTTTGTGAAGTTACAGAAGATATTCCAGTTCTGAAGAAGTACGAGGGAAATAAAACCAGGCTGCAGATCTGTGAGATTCGATGCAGCACAACACAACAAACATCTCAAGGTGAGACTCTTCCAGAACTCTCCAAGATAAAAAACCAAGCAAAAAACAATTAACTTGTTTCACAAGTTGATCTCATTCTTTAAAACATTTATAAAACTCTGTAACACACCACAACGCAAGTAACATGTAGAACATTTAGAAAGAACAAACTTAAGCAACAAACTAAGTGCCTGCTGCAATTCAACACCCCCTGCTGCACCAACACGAGACTGTATATAGTTCAGTTACTCCAACAGCCTGGAAGCGGGTGTAGCAGCATTGGTGGAGGGCATTTTTTACATGTGACTAATACTGGACAACACTTTTTGTTGTTCTTAACCAATTAAAGGTGATGTGTTTACCATTTTAAAGGTACACTTACATTTTTTGACAAAGGCTACTCACCATATCCGTCCTATTCTCCATTCTGGTTTAAAGAATAGTTGTTCAAAACCAAGTGTTTGAAGCAAAAGTTTTACGAAGTGTTAACAGGAAATGCTGCTTTATTTAACTTAAACATGTTGACATAGCTCAGTTAGAAATAGGACTGGATTCCTTTAAACATGGAAATTGTTCTAAAAGGGTTCAATTATCCATGCTAAGCTAATGCTAATCAGGGTATAACTACAGAAAATGAGTCTTTGTCAAAAATAGAGGAGCGTTCCTTTAATAAGAGTAAAGAGCATTGGGACACAAGCTGAACTTGTTTGTTCATATTTCTGTGGCTTTCATCATTTTGTTGGATATTTGTTGTTATTTTATAAAATTTGGTGTCTGTAAAAGCTTGTTTAACTCATCTGTTCTTAACAGACGGCTCGGATGAATCTCACTCAACGCCTAAAGGACATAATGAAACAGATCTGCTCACGTCGTATTCGTCTCTGGGTGCTGCCGGTGGTTTTTTGACCCTCTGCCTGGTCTTCAGCTTCTGCAAGATAAGGAGCTTCTATAGAAATAGAGGTATGACTCTCTATATTCACCTTTATCTTCAAAACTCCATCCATGGCATGACCCGGGTGTGTCTTCTTTTAGAGAGAATGGTAATACATCAAACCCCACACAGTGAGGGAGAGGAGCACGAGCACATGGAGGAAGAAGAAGGCAGCACCAGCTCTTCACGAGGGTCTCTCCAGTGGGTGAGTGAAGGAAGGATAACAAGTATATTTATTGCAATATATTACATACATATATACATATATATATATATATATATATATATATATATATATATATATATATATATACATATATATATATATATATATATATATATATATATACATACATACATACATACATACATATATATATATATAGCCACGATACATCTTTAAACTACTGCTAAATTTTTGTTCCCAAGTAAAGGATTTTTTATGGTACAGTGGAGTATAATATACAGTTTGTATTATTTTATAGTTTTTTAATATTTATTTTATTATAGTGTATCTAGATAATCTTCTATCCATCCTGTACAGAACATAGCGATATGCACATTAGAGTTGTATTTCACCAAATAAATAAATAACTAAATAAATAATAAAATAAATAAATAAATAAATAAATAATTTAGAAGAAGTAGAAATATTTTTGTGAGTTTTGGTATCCAGTGTTTAGGCTTCTAAGCATATCTGTATTATTTAAGGTTTTTCATTCAAAAATAAGATTTGTAGTTCTATCGAACTCTTATACTGTTGGCACCAAGCTAACCTTAATCAATATAAGCTAAGCTAAAGTAAAGTGAAATAAGCTCAACCATCCTAATCTAATCTAATCTAATCTAATCTAAGCTAAACTAAGCTAAGCTAAACTAAGCTACTTCAAACTAAACTAAGCTAAAAAAAAGCTAAGCTACATCAAACTAAACTAAGCTAAACTATGCTCAGAAAAACCAAGCTAAGCTAAACTAAACTAAGGTAAAGTAAGTTACAATAAACTAATCAAAACTAAGCTACCCCAAAGTAATCTAAACAAAGCTAAGCTAAACTAAGTTACCCTAAACTAAACTATGCTAAGCTAAGCTAAAGCTTATGTCACGAAAGGGTTTGCTCTTGAGAATTTGTATAGCTATTAGTTCTATTTTAGCATTTTGCACACTGATCTCTGCAAAAAGTCTAAACAAATAATGAAATATTTAATTCTGAATTATGTAATAATTACATCTTCATTTGATCCCCTCTCCTCTGTTTCCTTCCAGTATCAAGTGCCTGTTTACTGGTCCTACTTCGATCTACAGCGAGGCGAAGCGCAATGACAGACAAAACTGATTGTTTTTTGTGAGTGACTGAATGTATAACTGTTTTTATCGGTTGTTGATTGTGGAATCAGATGGTAGTCTGTCGTTTTGTCGAGGCTATATTTGTTGCTCTTGGATCTATTTTGAAGATATTTTATGCTTGTTTTAATTCAATGGGGCATTTATAAAAGAATAGAAGAGAGTATAAAAAGCAACGCGGTTATTAACAGAACAGGACATACAGCACATGCAGGAGATATATTACTTTATTTGCGAATTGTTTGACATTTAATGTATTTACAAGTTGTTCAGCACTGGTTCTTTCTTTCAATAAATTCAGAACATTTTAAATGCAGGATTAACGGAGATCAGGATGACTTTTTTTCTCTAAGTGCTGCACTTGCTGTGGTTTGCTAATTTCTAATAAAGTATTCAAAGCCTATTCAGTGATGGTTGTGTCACTGAAACGGAACAAACAAGACTGAGGTTCTAGTTGACGTCGAGGTTGGAAACTCTGGTGGTTTCAAAGGGTCAATGGCAGGAAACGGAAACTGCGGTGTGTCTTGTTTCACATGTGTTTTAGTGCACAAAACACTTTTAGAATCAACATTGTTTTTTGAAATACAGCATAAAAATACACAAGTTTATGTTTTGTGTAGGAAAACAGATTTTAATGTTTTTCTTGTCCAACCACAGCTGCATCAGGTTGCAATGGTCTTTCTGTAAAGTCACATGACCTAGTTTTTTTTCCCTTTCAAACACACAAACAAGCTTTGTTTTTAAAATCCCTGCACTTTATTATATAATAATATTACAGAACAATAATTAGTCACCGGCCACTTTATTAGGTACACCTTGCTAGTAGCAGGTGGAACCAGCGTTTGCCTTCAGAACTTAATCGTTCTTAGCATAGATTCAACAAGATACTGAAAACATTCTGCAGAGAGTATGCTCCATATCGATATGACAATCTTCTAAAGGTGCTCTACTGGATTGAGATCTGGAGACTGTGGAGCCATTTGAGTACAGTAAAGTCATCGTCATGTTGAAGAAACCAGTCTGAGATGATTCAAAATCATTTCTCTGCTGCCTTCCTATCAGCTTGAACTAATCTGGTCATTCTCCTCCGACCTCTGCAGTCAGCAAGGCCATGGAACTACCCATTATTGGATATTTAACTACCTATTATTGGTACCTAATAAAGTGGCCGGTGAGTGTACATACATAAAATTCAAACAACACATCTTTAATACCAGGGTATGATATCACAGATGTATAAATACAAGCAGAAATAAATAATCTATGAAGGCAGTAGGTAGAAAAAAGGTCAAAAAAGATTCCCAAACCATGAAAATGCCATATTTTTTCAAGTTTAATATGACGTAACACATCTCCAATCGAGTTTGATACCACCATAGACCCCAAACAAACTTATAGGTTCGACGTTACCTTAGTTCCAAAGACACAAGTAAATGCTTTGCAAACATTCCCCCAAAAACATTTTATTTTAGCACAGTCTCAAAACGTGAATTAAAGTGGCATCTGATGGTTTCCATCTATACCAAGTGAGACAGATATGTATTCTTTGGACTTAAGCTGTCAACTACTTTAAACTGAATATGTGCATGATTTCTCGTTTAGGTGATCAGCTTGAGTCTCCAGTAGGTAAAGTTTGTAGATGGTTTCTTTTGCTGGGACAATAGAAATGGCTGCGTATTGATCGTCTGTCATCGTGTGCTTTAATAATAGATGCCTCTCTCTCAGTTCTTTGTCAGACTAATAGAAAGTCACAGCCAATAACAGGTTCACTCAATAAACATCTCAATGCACGGGTGACAGATGTGCTCCTGTAGCATTCGCTTGAATGGAGCTGAATCACATTCACCAGTCTCACTGCAGTATCCCACACAGCATTTTTATCTGGCATCAAAACTAGTTTACCCGTGGCAGCGGTCTACCCAGGTTAATCACCATGTCTGGTCCTTGTCTTGTGCGCAATCAGGTCATCCAACACACACCGTACAACACCACACACCAATACAACTCTTATATCCCACACTTTAAGAAAATGTATTTGATTTGAAAGTGGCATATATACGTTTATTCATTCTTCTTTTTTTCTCATGTTTACATCTGTATATTGTTTATTGTATATTTTTATTTTGGTTTAACAAGAATCTACAGTAAAGTATATATATGCAAAAGTAAAGTAATATACAATACGTTTTAAATACAGAGCCTCAAATCAATAGAATTTGTACAAAATCTGCTTTACAAAACGAAAGGTTCTGCAGTCCTGCCGGGGGCGCTAGAGCGTCTGTGGTTTATTCGGGGTCAATAAAGAAGGAGAAGAAGAACGCGAGATCGTGAATAATTCCCCTCATGAATCAGATTAATACATGAATTTAAAGTTTGACACTGGAGTTAAAATATTTTATGGTGTTTTTATTCATTTATTTTTTTTATATTTATAGTTACGCTAAGTAATCTACTGTCATTTTACCCCTGAACAGTTTATTTGGTGAAGAATTTTAATTTGCCAAATTTATTATAAAATAAGTAGTTTCATGAGTTTTGGGAATAGTCGTCTATACATTAATGTTCAGCTGTCTTTGAGGCTTTTTTCTTGTTTTATACACACCCATTCTTCAAGAGAACTATGGGGACAAAATATGTGAGTAACTCTCCATAAGTTTCATATGTAAAAAGAACCATCGTGTGTCCGTTTTACTGGAATTTAAGTTATAGATACACAAATCAAGCAATGTGATTGCTGCATATAGAGCAGAAGGAGTGACATCATCTCGTCCGCCATAGTTGTAGCGTGACGCACCGTTGCCATGGTTACGCATACAGCATGCGACTCCGGACTAAAACAAAACAAATTATTTAGGGTTTTTGTTATTCTATTTCATTAGTACTAGTTGTTTATTTTGTACTTTTAGTATTTTGTAAATGTTTAACCCTAAAAACGATTCAAGCGTGACTTCTGGTGGAAACTAAGAATACAAACAAGATGGCCTCCTCCCGCTCCATTTATTACAAACCATAGGCCTTTAACAGAGACAAACTTAGAAAAAAAAAAATACATTTTGTGAAAAATATCAACTTTGCAGATTCATAACATAATTTAAATTGTACACAGTGACAATGAGGGAGCATGATTATTGAGTGTGGACCATACATCAACTGGACACCTGCCATGGGTGCATGTACCTTTATAGAGGATTGAATTCTTTGAACTAAGCAGATTGTAGGTCATGTTGCCGTGATAAAGAGCACATGAATGCATGTAATGGTTGTTCATGTACTTCTGCTGCTGAAAGTCGACTAATGGAGGCTACTCTGCTCTGAATTGGCTGAAACGACCCCACACTGGTCCATCTCTGCATCCCATATTACTGCGGTGCTCATTAAAGAGAATGAGATTCCTCTCTAATGCACTCTCAGATGGGATGCCAGAGTGAATTTCTGCTTCAATTCATCTCGTCTGCAGACTCACCTGCTACCAGACACAACAAGCTAATCCTCGTATTGGTGTCCTTGTGGTGATAATGAAGATTTTGGAATGATCCATTTTTGCTTCCCTTTTCATTCATTTTTCTTGTGGATACAATGGACAATCCCATTCCAGAAAATCCTCTAATTACCATCACTAACAGCAGACACCAGAACTAGCCGCACCTGCTCTCCCCAAATCAACACCGAAGCATCGTCATCCTAAAATGGCGAAAGTGGGGCGCCCATGCTCTGAAACAAGCTTCCAGATTGGGTCACCAACAGTCCCAATTTCCAGCTTAAAACCATCAGAAAACCTCACTGGCCACTTTATTAGGTACACCTGTCCAACTGCTTATTAACACAAATTTCTAATCAGCTAATCATATAAATCTATGCCACTGAGGATTAAGGCAGTTCTGAAGTTTGTACCTAATTAAGTGGCCGCTGAGTGTTTGTGCATTAAGTGACAAACAGATTGGAAGGAAAACACAACATTCTCTGATTTAAATTGTGTTTTCTTATTGTAACGTGTCTTTTTTTGTTTTTACTTTTTGTGTGCTTTCCTTGATTGCTCTGAAAGGTGCCTTAAATTAAATATATAGATGTTTTTGTAGGAGCCCAAGCAGTGATGGTACCTCTCTCTCTGTTGGTTTTCTTACTTAATAAACTCCTCCTTTAAAATAATACATTTAGGCGATTTCCAATTGATGTCAAATTGTTTTCGATAAACGTGTAAAATATAAACATAAACATCAATAAAATGGTCATGAGGCTATAATTCTGCAACGTTTAACATATAGTGTGTCATTTATGTTGTTACAATCATGATCTGAGGTTATACGTTTCAGTTTCGTGCCCCCTAGAGGTCTGGAGATGTAAAAATTGGGTAGTTAGGCTGTAAAATGGGTCTCAACACAATTGGGGTATCATGTCCCCACCATACCCAGTTTTACCATGCTGCCATTTTGATTTATCGACACGTTTTCCATAGCAACTAATTTGGCATATTGCTATCTCAGTTTAATAAAATAATAGACATGAGGGAGGGGGGGGGGGGTATTTTACTCACATATATATCTCAGCTTCAGAAAATTCTAGAGACTTGATAAATATCTTTTATAGTGAGAAGGTAACTTTAAATTACATAATTGACTCCCCCCTAGAAACGAGATTGTTTACCCTAGCAACCAATCTAAAAGGTCTATAGGTCAAAAATCATTGAATAATGGGGTTTAAAGCACTCATACTCACTATGGACCCTTTAAAAAAAGGTTTGAGCGAGACTATCACAAGCCAACATCACAGTTTGTGTGCACATTTTAGCGATCTAGTTATTGTTTTAATTTTACAGCAAATGTCTATAAGAAAATCAGCAGTTACAGTGTGGAGGCAAGAGTGGTCGACTGGTAGAATATAACGATTCCAGGACTTGAATGAAGACAGAGACGAGCTGCTGTGGCATTCTGATCACTCTTTACTAACCCGAACGCTCCATCTTTGCAAAGCAGTTTGTAAATCAATTCCCAGAGACAATTTTCAAAGAGCTGCATGGAAGCAGTTGCTTGATGAAAACAGGTTTTCCAATTTCTAATATGAAACAGAAAAAAGAGCGGAGGAATAAGTTAGAAAATGGACGAGCAAGAGATAAATTGTTTTGTGTAGAGCAGAGAGAGGTGTGCATGAAGCAATTTCAGACAAAAGCTGTTTGTGCTTGAGATTGCATTGTCTGCGGTGACGCCTTTTTCGGTTTGTCGTTGAAATGGAAACATGCTGCAAATGGGGGTTGAAAAGAACAGAAAGGTCACAGTTTAAGTAGCTGGAGGCAGACGTATGAATGAGGAGGCGAGGAACGCACAAACACAAGTAGACTTGTACTTTCTCTTCAGTTTAAAACTAGCAGAATACAAACGTCCACTTTATTAGGTACACCTTGCTACTTCACTGCTGAAAAACTATTGGCATTTGTTTATTTTTCACCAAACTTTTCTCATAACTCAGTTTAAAAGCAGGACAAGGCTGTTGACATTTATCTTAGGATGCGCAGAATACATCTTTATGTGCTGTCAGCTTTAACGTGTTGAGGTGAAAAAGCTTGAGAAGGAAACTGTACAGAATAAATACAGTAGCGTGTGAATGGCTTTGAAGTGACGTTCTGGGAGCAGAAAATCTCTTTTTTTCTTCTTGTTTATCTCCCTTTTCTTCTGATGCTCAGGGCACATGTTGGCATTGAGTGTCAGGTTGTGTTCTGCACTTTACCAGCTTTGACAATCTCACTGTTAATCAGAGACAGGGAATGCACCTCGCCTCATAAGTGCAGCTGCCCGAGCCTGCAAACTGGCAGAGCATAATAAACCAGTTCTCCATAACCGTATGTCTCTATACTCATCTCTGATGCTCACACCAGCGTCTCATTTGATCAGCACTCAGCTCAAGAAAAACAAGATCAGATGAAATCTATAGAATACAATGTAATAATAACTTTACATTGCTACAAGTGGCTTTAAATAATAAAATGTAAACTAAAAGACATGAATTATTAGCTTCATGAGATGCTCATGAAAGAAACATCAGACAATGTTTTGTCCAAGTAACATGGTAATGCCTTTGTGACCACCGCAGGGCCGTTTATCAGGTTCATGTGCCTGAATTATAACTCACTCTCTCTCTCTCTCTCTCTCTCTCTCTCTCTCTCTCTCTCTCTCTCTCAGCATTTTCATGTTTGTGAAAGGCATGTTTGCAAATAAATCAACCTTTTTGCATTGAAACAAAACAATTGTTTTTACTAAAAATCTATTTTTTGCAAACAAATACAGCTTATTTGCCAACAAACTATTTTGTTAAACAAATCAATCATTTTTATAAACAAATATAGCAATTTTTACATACAACAGCAGCATTTTTTAAACAAACAAATTAAGAATTTAAGAATCAAACAAATCCACAATTTTTGCTAAATAATCCCGCAGTTTTTATTACAAACAGATCCACCATTTTTTCTACAAATACAGCTTTTTTCAAACAAATCAATAATTTTTGCAAACAAACCATTTTTAACAAAGAAATCTATCAGTTTGATAAACAAATCCACCATTTTCGCAAACAATTTGCACACAACTGAAGAAAATCCAGCTCACTCGAACAATGTTTTCAGACACCTTTAAGTCAAGAACAGCTTTCAAACAATACAAATGTGATGTTGTTAAAAGAAACAGAAAATATATTTAAGCTATGTTTAAAGGTTGCAGGTCAGTCTCTAGCAGTGTTGGTTTTTTCATTTGTATCACTTTCATGTAATTTTGGCGTTGTCCATCCTTTCCATTGACTTGTTTGTCGTCCTGCACTTCTAATGGTTCAATATGGTTTATTTTCAGACTTTCTTATCGTGCACTATTTTTACTTTTAAGTGGAAAAGAAAACAACAGTGGATTGCTTTTGCTCTTGCAGCAGACATCACAAGCTGACCCAGTTTAAAGAGACGCAGAACCTACGGAACCTTATAAGATAAATATCTTGAGCTCCTCTTCAGCCTTTTAACACAAATCAGTTTTCTGCCGAATTGTGTTACTTTTGGAATTTCTTTAATTTTGCTTTACTGCATCAATATATTAGCAAAACATTAGCCTCAACTCGTGCATCAAAACAAAACTGACCCTTTACTCACCGTGCATGACAGCACGGGTCTGAAAATAACTTCTGTGGATCAAGTTTCTGCGTAGAAAAAGAGATTTTATTCTTATATGAGCTTTAAAAGTGCCAACTTTAAGTTAAACCTCCTGATGAATAATAAAGGTGAAAAACATGGATCGACAGTCAATGGAAAAGGAGGACGAGTAGCAAACGCTCACTGATGAATGCAATTAAACAGCTTTGGTGGAACAAACACAAGCTCTCGAACTCGGACTGCAATGTGTTTATGTGAGAAAGAGAGAGAGAGTGGAACTAAATGGCTGCTCTGAGGTGCCCTGCAGTCTTTAATTGGCTTCTCTGGCCTGTCAGAGGAAGAAAAGTGAAACGAGAGAATAAAAGAGAGCAAGAGAGCCACACGCCACCTCAGAGAGAGGGAAAAACCTGAGGGAAAGAGACTAAGACAAATTGCAGGCGGTTGATATAAATGCCTTCTGTGTCTCTGCGTGTCCCCTTTTAAAAAGCCACTGTAGAAAACGAGCTCCTCGGAGAAAGATGGGAGATGGTTAAATGAATGGAAATGATGAACAATGGGAGGTTTTTTTTTTTGGATGATCATGGTTGAACATTTATAATATAACATTCTTCTGAACATATTATAATATCATGATCGAATCCCCAAAGTTATCTAAACTTCTCATTTGCTCCTTTCATCGTCTCTTTGACTCTAATAATCGAGTTGATGACTCTATCTTCTGAAATAGAGACAGGGTCGCAAACAGAGAGGAAAACAACCGTTTCCTTGATTTGTTGTTTCGAAGGCTGTCTGTTTACATGCAGCATGGGTATATTTTATCCAAAATTAACATTTCTAGCATGTTTTATGTTATTTCCTCATTAAATACGTAATTAAATTCATTCATGCATATTAGAGTAATACAATGTCCCTCAAAACGAACCTCTAACCAGTCAGTTTAAGAGCTCCTCTCTTCTGTTTTCTTCTCGTTTTGTCTCGTCCCTTCGCTACTCTAATCTATTCTTATCTTCTCATCTCACCCGTCTCTTCTCTTCTCGTCTCTTCTTGTCTAGTCTCTCCTCTACTCTTCTCTACTCTACTCTTATCATCTTTTCTCGCCTCAAATCGAATCGTCTCTTCTCAACTTCACTCTACTCTATTGTTATCTTCTCATTTTATCCCATCTGTTCTTTTCTCGTCTAGTCTCTTCTTGTCTCTTCTCCGCACTTATCGTCTCGTCTGTCCTCTACCCTTCTCATCTAGTCTTTTCTCATCTTGACTCTTCTCTTCTTAATGCCACTCTATTCTTCTCTATTATTATCTTCTCGTCTCTTCTGCTCTCTACTCTTCCCTACTCTGCTCGTGTGATATCTCATATTTTGTGTTTAGTCTTATAGTCTCTTTTCTTTCTCTTCTCGTATAGTCTCTACTCTATTCCACTCTACTCTACTCGTCTAGTCTCAACTTTACCCTACTCTACTTGTCTAGGCTCTTCTTTTCTTGTCTGTTCTCTACCCTTCTCTTGTCTACTCTACTCATCTCTACTCCATTCGTCTAGTCTCTCCTTTTCTCATCTGTCCTCAACTCATCTCATCTCTTCAATATTCTTATCTTCTTGTCTCTACTCTACTCTTGTCGTCTTATATTAAATTGTCTCTTCTCTTGTCAACTCTACTCGTCTTGTCTAGTCTTTTCTCTTCTTGATTAATGTTCAACTGAATTTCGTTAACTGTATTCAGAATAGAAATAACCAATTTATAAGAAATACCCATAAGAATTATGCCATTATTATTGGTATTTATTTATATTCCAATATAAGTTTGACATGGTCTGTGATCGTGATCTCACTGTTGTTCAGAGCCAAAATGTTGAGGGTGCACAAAAAATAAGTTGATAAATTAGCAACACAAAGAGAGGAAGAAACAAGGGACACAAACAAGTTGTAATGAGTCTAAAAATAACCCGGCTGCACAGTACAGGCTGCAAAATGTCTCTCATCATTGTCTCCTATGAGCTCTAAGAGGACAGAAAGAGAACAGAGAAAAGAAAGGCTCTCGTTTTCATCTCTCTCTTCTCTCTGCAGATTTTGCCCACTATTTGTAACATAAACGTATGTTATCGATTCTACCGTGTGCGTGCATTTTGTGAGGTCTCCTGATTTTTAACTTTTACCGGAGATAGAGTTTGACTTGAGCTACTAATTTGCTCCCTGGAGATGTTTGTATAACCTTTCCTTCTCTCCGCCTGCTGTTGCTAGTCAGTGTGAAAGCGAAGCTTTTCCTTTTTTTCTTCAGCGGGTTATGAGACAAGTGCAGTAAATTTAATAGCAAAACTCTGCATGAGATTTTAATGACTATGCCAGCGTGCAGAGAGACAGACCTGCTCGATGACATTCAGGATTCAATGCAAGAAACAGATTCTGTGGACAATTAAAGTTCATCTTTGCTTTACAAGAAAAAAATGGCCCAAGGGCATTAACCATGGCAAGTTAAGGACCATAACACTAGCCATACTAGGCTTTAAAATGGTGAAATCACCCCAAAATGAATCAACTTGTGTCGATTTTGAAGAATTTTCAAAAATATAAATATAATCTCATTGTTATACTCACAGTGCCCACTATCCTTGAGTCATTGCTTACATCATCACAGCGGGACATCTGGAGTAACTGTTGGCGACGTCAGCGATCAGATGCATTCACAAAAAGTCACGACATGCTCTCAGACGCACTTCCAGAAACACACTCTCTGGCTGTGAAGGGCGAATGTTTGTCTGGTAGAGACTCCGGGCAGCAGGCCAGAGACTAAATGAAGGGCAAAACGATGGTGGACGTTCTGAACTCAATCTGCTCCACAGGTCACATCCACAGGGGCTGTAATAAAGAGATCAAAAGTCACAGATGCTTGAAAGAACACAACCATATAGAGAGGGCGCCAGACCTGCCGTGCACTTTACAGAGAGGAAATCTGAAGAGAGGAAGGGAAGAGCTGGCACTACAGGACAAAACAGATGGACCGAGTGTGTGTTTGTGGTGACGAGGCCCAGGTTTTAAATGAGATGGTAAAATCTGTAGACATCTAGTTTACCTCAACTAGTTCTACTTCGACCGGCTATACGGGGTACTGTATCTAGATTGGACTATCAGGCCAGATCGGCAGGTAGTAGAGAACTCTGTGGAAGAATGGTGTCCACCAGAGTCTTACCGTTTGCTAGCTCAGCATTAGTCACTAGCATCTCCTTGCTAAGAAAAAAATGGCTTCTAGTTTTATTAATTTTTATTGTGAAACATGCTGTAAATAGAGACATGTGCTTCAAATACAGAAACATGCTGCAAACAGAGAAACATGCCATAGGTAGAGAAACGTGCTGCGAATAAAAAATAAGCTGCAAATAAAGAAAAAGGCTACTAATACAGAAACGTTTGCAAATAGAGAAACATGCTGCAGATAGAGAAACATGCCGTAGGTAGAGAAGTGAGCTGCAAATAGAGAAACATGCTGCAAATAGAGAATTTGTCCTGCAAATAGAGAAACGTGCCACAGATAGAGAAACATGCCGTAGGTAGAGAAGTGAGCTGCAAATAGAGAAACATGCTGCGAATAGAGAAACATGCCACAGATAGAGAAACGTGCTGCGAATAAAAAATAAGCTGCAAATAAAGAAAAAGGCTGCTAATACAGAAACGTTTGCAAATAGAGAAACATGCTGCAGATAGAGAAACATGCCGTAGGTAGAGAAGTGAGCTGCAAATAGAGAAACATGCTGCAAATAGAGAATTTGTTCTGCAAATATAGAAACATGCCACAGATAGAGAAATGTGATTAGAATACAGAAACATGCTGGAAACAAAGAAACATGCCATTGGTAGAGAAACATGCTGTAAATAGATAATTGTTCTGCAAATAGAGAAACATGCTGCGAATAGAGAAACATGCCACAGATAGAGAAATGCGATTAGAATACAGAAACATGCTGGAAACAGAGAAACATTATCTAAGTAGAGAAACATACTGCAAATAGAGAAACATTCTACAAAAAGAGAAATCTGGGAGATCACATGACTAAAGCTAGTGTGCTAGCTAATGTAGCTAATGCCATTAGCTCTAGCGTTTAGCTGAGTACCATGGGAAGCATTTTATAATAAACAGCTCTTCAATGAAGTGAAAGCAGTTGTGTGGAGTCTCAACAGCACAGAGAAATGAAAACCTACGCTTGCGTCGAAGGTCTATGGTACGGTACGGGAGATGAGAACAGTAGACGGCAACAATGCACCTCTTTACTCAGAAAATACTAGAAATTTCACCTGAGAATATTACATCAAGTTTATCCTCTGGTGTATTTTAGAAATACTAGACGGGTGCTGGATGAAATATTTGGATTGCTTCTGGAGTAATGTGAGATTCGTGACTTGCTCATTCCTCTCCCTCCCTCCTCCAGCGATGTGGAAGAGCGAGGGATGAATGTTTCATAAGGAAAGAGAGGCAGAGCAGGCCGCCTGCGAGAGAGAATACATTGCTCTCCTCTGGCCTTTGATATTAAACAGACACTTCATGTTGGGTTTGTTTATAAGGTGAAAGCAGAGAGAAATGCTTAGTTAATTCTTACCAAACATCCTCCATGAGATTCTTACACAGAGCAGTGTTCATGGATTCATGTGCATACATAACTCATGGAACATAACACCCATCTGTGCTTCTCAAGAGCCGCGCACAGAAGATCCCCTGTGGATTTCTGCTGCCAATCACATTTACACAGCACTGAAACATTCTTCCTATGGGTGTGCATGTTTACTGAAGGATAACCTCATGTTTCAAAACTGTGTGAGAAATGAATGAAAAATTATTAGTTAATGCCATTCATTATATTTAAAGTTTCAAATAAAAGAATAGCACTTTTAACACGCCGCAAAATAAAGAAGCATACATCAAATAGAAAAATAGGCTTCAAATACAGAAACATGCAGCAAATATAGAAACATGCTGGAAATAGTGAAATGGCTTCAAATATAGAAATATGCAGCAGATAGGGAAACATGATACAAATAGAGAAAAATGCTACAAATAGAGAAACATGCTGCAAATAGAGAAATGTGCTTCAAATACAGAAACATGACACAAATAGAAAAACATGCTGCAAATAGATAAATATTCTGCAAATAGAGAAACATGTTGTAAATAGAGGAATTTGCAGCAAATAGTAAAACATGCTGCAAATAGAGAAATGTGCTTCAAATACAGAAACAGGCTACATAAAAAGAAACTTGCTGTGCATAGAGAAACATGCTGCAAGTATATTTACATTTGTGAACAAAAACGTACATGGAATAAACTCTTTTACATTTTCTTACAGTAGTAATCTCATCTTCACAGATAAATGTGTGTAAACTTTACAAAACATGACATTTTTAAACTTAAATTATGAATATCCTTCGTGTATAGCAGCATGTCTGCGGACAGGCTTTGACTGCTTCACTAAAACCTTTTCACCTAAAAATAAAAACCAGAATCTTCTGAACATGGGTCAAATGCCAATTTTCACCCGTCAAACACATTTTCTGTCCTGCCAGGCGCTTCACAGAGTTGGTTTCAGGATGTCAAACCGTCACGGAGTACTGCCGCGTTCTCTGTGGTTCATCTCTGGGTTTGTTTTCATGTCTGTGTCAATATGAGAGTGAGAAAGCTTGCATGAGAGAGACTCCGGATCTCCCGGTGTGCGTGTGTGTGTGCGTGTGTGTGTGCATTAATATTTCATGTGCACTAAAGGTTACTTATGGACAAAACCATCGATAATTCATGCCCGAGGAAAAGTCAGATCCCCACACATGACATTTGGTTTGTTTGCTTTCAATAATGGATGCCAGCTTCTTAAAGTGTTTGATTGTGAATAATTAATTCAGACCGCAATTGAATAATTGCTACTTTTCGGTTTCGTTCTCTTTGATCTGTTCATCCCCAACTGTCTGCCGCTGAACTGTACTGATCTCTCCACTCGAGAACTTTCAGTCTTCTGTTTGTTTTTGCCTATTTATTTCAAAATGAACCAAAGTGCACGGAAACATTCTCCGGGTGAAAGAGCTTTGGCCCAGGAATCAGGCAACTATGAATCTGCGGTTTCTGCGGGTGGATGAGCGCACGGTTAATACAGAAAGCCGACGGCGTGTGACATCCGCGTATGTGGCAAAGCGGTTTGATGGCGTCCCATTTCTCATCTCATAAAGCCAACCAGGATGTCAGAGAGGAGGCAACAAAGAGGAAGATTTAGTGCTGGTGGAGCCGTCCTCTTCTTTCTATAAAACTGCCTCGCTGCTTTTTTCATCGTGTAACCTGGTAGATTAAAGTGAGTCTCATAAAATACAGGAAGTGAAGATGGCTCTTCACTTCCTAGTTCCTGTTCTGGTCATGCATCCCAATCCAGTTTCCCAGATGTTTTCAAATTCTACTTTAACATTTAGTTTTTAGTTGATTCTGTAAAAAATAAAAAAGCAAAGCATGCTGGGATATGTGAGGCCACAAAGGATGGTAGTGGTGCATCCTCTGAAGTCAGGGGAAAAGCGGATGTATTTCAAAGACCTTTCGGTTTTTGGCAAAATGGGACCATCTTCCAGCAGGGGTGCGTCCCAAATCTTGAAATTTGGGACACCCCTTTTGAAAGCTCCACATGCTCTGGTTTCCAAGGTTCATTGACCTGGACCTCTGAGCACCGGGTGCATTGTTTACATGCTCTTCTCCATCTTGAAGGAAAGTCTGACTTTTCTACAGCTCAGTTTTTGAATAAAACCGGTTTGTGAACTGATACCTGGCCTCAGAAGGACTAGTGGGTGTATGAAGCACTCCTTTAAGGACCCGGACAGGGACCGTTTGGATTGGGCTTGGAGTTGTACACTTCTCGCCGTACCTGGTCATTTGCAAAATACGGCCCCTCTCTATCAGATCTTATCCTTGATTTCAAGAAACTGTTGAGTCAAAATTTCTCAACTTTCAAGATTCTATTTTGGGGTTTTGTGTAAAAATCTTTTTTTATTCTTTTTTGAGAAAATATTTTTTCTCAAAATAAGCGAAATAATCAAAACCCTAAAAGTTTAAACTAGACAATTATTCTTAAAATAAGACTCTGGATGTAAGGTAGCAGAACTTTGAAATCTATTCTGAAGGAGCCGGTGTAGAGACCTCAGAACTAATAAAATGTGTTCTGACTTTCTATTTTTGGTTAGAATCCGAGCCGCAGCAGCTGTATAAAGCTCTGTTTGGACCAGTGAGAAGACCGCTGCAGTAATCAAAGCTCATTTACAATTGTGTTTAGTTCAAAATGGTTCAAATTGATCCGCTTTTGCTTTTTGTTCCAGATAAAATATTGTTCATTTGTCAGTTTTCCTTGTTCCTGAGATCACCTTTTATCACCGGTCTGGTCCAGTGCAGCCTTTTAACAAGTCTTATGTTTACAGTGTTTTTTATGTTTTTGCTTTTAACTCTCCATTACTTTAACAAAATTGGCCTCAGGTTACAGTTTGGAGCAAGCGAAGCCCGTGGGACCCTCCAAGTGCCAAACAATACGGAGCTAAATGAGAAAAATGAATGAAGCAGAATAAAAGTGTGAGAGAGCTGTGACGGCTTTCAGCTGAAGTGAGGAGAGAAACAGTCTGGCTTTCATGTGTCTCACACCCAGAAGAGCTGTCTCACACTCCACAGGCTTTTCTGCAGCTCAGTTGGAGGCAGCTGGGAGTTTTTTACTGCTGCTATGAACCCTCACATACGCTGTCTTCTTCCACAGAGCCTGAGAGAGCCCCTTGCATTACAGTGTGTTCTTGCACTTTTTAATAAAACCACAAATAAATGGTAATAAAAAAATGAGAAAAACTGCAATTAAGTAAATGTTTTTTCTTTTTTTTTATTAAAAAAGACTGATTCTTAGATTGACTCGGCACATCTTAAACATGCCCACTGGCCATTTTATTAGGTACACCTGTCCAACTGCACATTTCTAATAAGCCAACCACATGGCAGCAACTCAGTGCAGTTATGCTTGGAGACATGAGCTGTGTCTTAATCCAGGGACAGGAAACAGGTCAGGGGTCTCAAACTCAGTTCCTGGAGGGCCGGAGCCCTGCACAGTTTCCTTCCAACTCTGCTCAGAGAGACCCACACCTGAAGCTTACAAACAGAAGGGAAGAGACATCCCCAGTCACAATCCAATCCCGTAGGTGGCAGTAATGCACCAAAAGAGTTTGCAAACCACTAATAAACACCAAATAAGAAAAAGAACATTGCACCTTGCCTCCATCAGCCAATGGCCTGCAGTGTCACCGATTGTTTGAGACAGGTAAGAATGCCACTTTTGCTGTCTGTCTGTGTTTAAAGTTGTGTTTTACCAAATAAAACAGCATTGTGCTCTGATTCAAGATCAGCAGTGTTAGCCGTACGCTCACACTCATCTCAAAGAGAATATGCGGAACTCTGAAGTATGAGTATAGAGGTCAGATTTGTGATGTAGTGGAATAAAATCATGCTGGAAATCTTGGAACATTTAGAGATGTATCCGAAATAACACAAATACACCAAACTTTTTGGTCGTTGTTAAATAGTCATGTAGAAAAAGCATAATTTGAAAAGGCTATTAAATCCCCACCCCTTAAGAGTTATATAAAAACTCTTGCATAATACAAAAGAAAGCTTTCTTAAAATGTCTCATATTTAATAACACAAGCCCCATTTTCCAGTCATGCACCTTTGATGTGTTCCGTGCGCTGAACAAAGCACAGTGACGCCATCAAGATGATGTTGTAGATCTTCCAAGGTGGTCTGGGTTGCATTCACCAGTGCATTGGTCAATCACACCGGCTGTTTTGAACTGAGAAGGAATGATGTGAAATCACTTATTGTTTATTTTTTATTTCAAATATAAATTTTTGGTGTCAAAAAGGCTATTAGTTTTGATATTTTTGGTTTTAAACGAACATTGCAAGAGATATGAGAAATATTTTGCAAGATAATTAACATTAAAATGTGACAAAATGCACAATAGACTTTCTGTTTTGTAACTCTGAATTTGGGCCATATCTGCCATCATTTACTCCGTCACATGACAAAGGGGGCAGGAGCTAAGGATCATTCAAAAAGGAATATTGTGAAGAGCCCTTTTATGAGGTGAAAAAAATATTATTTAAATGAGGTGTTTTGCAGGTGTTCAGCAGGTTTTATTGACTCCTGAGATCAGCAAGTCAAAAGCTTATTTGTGTTTCTCAATAGATTCATTGCCTTTAGCAAATATCGTCTGTTATTATAGCAGATTTCTCTGGGTATTCATCTCAGTTCTGTGCACCCGGTGCTTTACAGGAGCATCATTAAGTCATTAATAAAGCACGATAGCTTGGGGGTCCCCTGAGGAGCTCTTCCTGAAACAAATCGATCTCTGACAATGAAATCCGTTGCTGAAAATCACTCTTCATTATCACAGAAGTGCGGTTTCGTGAGCGTCATTCATTCGTGTTTCAGAAGGCTGTTTGCTCTGTGATGAGCACGAGGTGGCTGTGATGTGTGCAGGAATGAAGGAGTTGGTTTCAGTCCTCTTTGCAGCTCTCCGAGATCAATGCTAAGTGCTTTTCCTCTGTGGCTTTGCTCTTCTAGATTAGATCTGCTTTCACTGCTGCTTCGGACACATCACATCCACTTAAAGTAAAACGCTTCTCTTTGTGCTGATGGGAACCTAATGGAATATTCCAGCTTTTTCACCACGTCACACTAACTCTTCCAGCTACACTCTGCTGGTAGGTCGTTCCAAGCAGCTTTCTCACATCTTTCTGTCTCTTCATGTAATCCCAGAGACACTTGATGCTGTTGAGATCAGGACTCTGTTCAGTGTAGCTGTCAATCACAGCTGTCAATCACATGGTCCCGCCTAGTTTTGTGATTGAACCATCATGAGCCACACAAAAATAAATGTAAAAAAAAACTACTGAATGTTTATGTAAATACCTTGATTTATAAGCTAATACTTCATAAAGTTTTCCCACAAACCTGAATTGGGTGGTAATCATTCTGCAGCCAGCCCTGTGGAGGCGCTATATGTAGTCACTATTGAATTCTAATTTTTCCATTTTTAGCTGCTTGCCTTTAGCTGCTTTAGAGGCGGGTCCTGTTAATTTAATTTATTTAACATTCTTTTGTAAAGTTAACACCTTCCTTGTTCTACACTTTCTTCTTTAGAGCAAAAAAAAGAGACGGAGGAAACCAGTTTTAATGCTCTTCGTCAGATCTGTCTGGGACATTTTAATCAATCAAAAAACAATATATTTCAACGAAGGCTTGAAAATTATGGCTTCCATGTCCAGTACTGTAGCTCTTATTGGTTCACAAATGATTAAATGTTTCATTTTGATTTAAGATATATTGTGTAGGTTTCAAAAAGGTTATTAGTTTTGATTTTTTTTTAAACGAAAATGACAAAAGTTATGACAAATATAGTACTTCAAATGCAAGGTAATCCAAACTAAAATGTGACAAAATGTGCAATCGTCTTTCAGTTTCGTTACTCTGAAATGCTCCCATCACTGCCATCTAGTGGTGAAAAGAAGGGATGACAATTGGAAGTACAAGACTTGTGATAAGGCCTGTGTTTTCAAAGTTTCACCTGTTTTAAAAAAATAACTTTGTTTACTACTCTGAATTTTATTTTTAGTGCAATTATTGGATAGTGATGAAATTATTGTGTTGTGTAATGAAAAAAATAAAAGCTGGGGTAGTACCAAAAAAAGGCTAACCATTGCCACAAAAAAAATTATTAGAGGAAATTGGCTACACATTAGTTATTTTTTGTGTCATTTTTCACATAACACATTATTATTTCTGTAAAAAAAAACCATAATTTTCTGTAAATTTTGCTGTGTATCTCCAACCATGTACACTTTCCATAAAGGTTTGAATTGGCAAATCTGGCTTTAGATGGTTAAATAAATAATTGGTTTTAATATAATGTTTTCCCAAACTTTGCAGCTTTAGGGATGTCACTGCCTAACATCTGTCCCACTGTATTGAGCCTGGTAACAATTTCATTTCGGTAGATCCGTCGTTTCGTGTAACTTTCATTCATTCCAGCTGAGGCGTGTGGCGGATGCAGTGACTTGAATTTTTATCGTCTGTTTTGCATACAAATGTGTTTGCCCTTGACAAACGTATTTGTTTCATTTGTGTAGCTCAGGAACAACAGCGAGTTTGTTTGTTCTCGTAGAGCTCTGATGTTCACTCAGTAAACAGCCGCTCACGGCCTTGTGTTTCAAGCAGAACCATCAAAACAATCTTTTGAAGTGAGGAAAATTTTACTTGATTTGAAAAAACAACAGTAACATTTGGTAAAGTCACGTTAAGAGTCTGGGTGGCACCCTCGAAACCTTTATTTCAGTCAGTTTACTCTGGGTGTCTACCACCCCTTCTGAAAGAAAATACAAATACATACAAAACTTACAAATTCATCCTTCTCCAATCTTCAGGATCTGCACTTTCAATCATGTTCAAAACCCTTCTCCTCCTCCTCCGTTATCTATTTGACCTCATGCCCATCACCACCTCCTCTCGCTCCCTCAGAACTTCCTCCTCCACCCACCTTACTGTGCCCTCAACTCGATCCGTTCCAGTCGTTCTGCCTCCAACTCCGGAATCAATTATTACTTGACTCCTGCAATTTTGACTCTCTTCACTATTAAAACCAGACTGAAGAGTGCACTGCACAGCCTCATGTTTTGTTCTTGAAATTTTCTCTATTGTATCTTGTTTTGAAAACCAGAATCTCCGCCTTTGAGCTACACCAAACTTCGCCACACATCCAAACTTTGCTCCAACACTGATTAATGAACACCCATTCGTTCATTTAATTTGTGTGTAGATGCAATGCCTTGGGCTTTTGTTACAGTGTAATATTACAAATGCATAGGCTTACACTAAATTAGCTTGTATCCTGGTCACCTGCGTCTCCACTAATCCACCGGAGCCTTGTCTCTAAACACTTTGATTAATTCATAACAGTTTCTGCTGCAGATCAGGGAAAAATCTTTTAATAACAAGATTAGAGAGTAATCCTTTGTTGGCTGACGCACAAGAAACCGTTCTGCTGATATAATTCTAGAAGAACTGAGGCATAATAATGATGCTTTTTTTCAATCAAAGCTTTGTCTGAGTGGGCATTTTAATCAGACACTGGCGAGATTGGTTTGGCAGACAATATAAGATGGGTGTTGAATGTCAATGTCCACTTTATGGAAGCACAGAAAATTTCAGTGATAAATAAACACTACCGGTATTTATTAAACTAACACTGTGTTACATTTAATACTGTGGCAGTGTTTAATGAACTTACCAAGTGTTATATTTAACACTGGGTTAGAGTTTATTTATAGTGTTACATTTAACACTGGGTCAGGGTTTATTCAACTGATCTAGTTTTATGTTTAACACGATATCAGTGTTTATTCAACACATGCTGTGATTCATTTAACACTGGAGCAGAGTTTATCAAACTGATAAAGTGTGATATTTAACACTGGAGCAGTGTTATTCAACTCGCGCAGTGTTAAATTTCATGCTGGGTCTATGTTAATTCAACTTACCTAATGTTCTATTTAACAATGGGTCAGTGTTTATTAAACTCACACAGTGATACTTTAACAATGGGTCAGTGTTTTTTTCAACTCAAACAGGGTTGCATTTAACTCTGGATTAGTGTTTTTTTTATAATTAGACTGCAAATTCACCACAAAAATATATTTATTAATTATATAATCTTTATAATTTAATAAATAATTAGCTCTTGTTATTCAGCAGTGAATGCAATTTGGCTATGGGTGATGTATGTGTGCTGCAGAGGTATCAAAAGGAGCCAAAGCACCTCTGAGCAGAAAGGTGAGGTTAGTTTTGGTGAATTCAAATGTGAAGAGGCTCCCGATAGTCGTCTTCCCTGACTTTAAAATATTTATTATATTCAGAGAGTTCCCTCTGATTCACAGGATGCATAGAAGTTAATTTTCCTCCATGCAAACACATCACAGTTAGACTCACACAGTCGCAGTGATGCCCTTGAGACGACCCTCTTTCGATGCAGTGCAGTTGTATCCTGCAGGTGCTGTGACAGAGACGATCTGTTATCTAGTGTAGAGCAAGAGAGAGTGAGAGCCCTGACTAATGCATGTGAGAGAGATTTAGAGATGAAAGCATTCCGAGCAGACATAAATGGACTCTAGTGATCTCACGGCTTGCAGATTATTCGTCTGTTATTTCACACCACTCTTTCCCTTTTAGCTTCAGATTGCGTTTCACTCTTACCCTCCAAAGATTGTAAAAGAGCGTATAAAATTAATCCGGAGGCAAAGGGTCTCCGGTGAAATTTTTTTTGCAAAAGGTGCAATGTTTTATTAAATAACCAACATTGTCAAGACAAAGAGACCACCTTCTTCTGGGTGCCCGAAGGTACTAAGGAAATGAAAAAAAAATCTTTTCTTAATTTCTTCAAAATAAAACAACGTTCAAATACAACAGAAAAAATTAAACTTCCTAAGACAAGATGATATGGGACACCAGAGATTTTGTGAAGTTGGAGTGGAGAACTGCGCTGGAGCTAAGACGCAGAGATCCAAGAAGGCCAGTTAGCTATCAGTTTCAAGTTCGTTTGACTTTGCTTCCCTGACCTTTACATGTTTCCCATAATCCTTAGAAGTCTTTACCTTGAGTCATAACTCTAACTACTTTACAATTTCTTCTAATAAATTATCTTTGAAACATTTTTCTTTAAATTATCTTTAAAACATTTTTTTGTGCCAATGCTTGATATAACATTTGCATTATATAATTCTACAACCAACCTGAAATTGTAAAGTGTTAAATTGTAATTGTTTTTACAGGACAAATGGAGAAAAAAACGTCTCCTTTTATATTTTACAACAAAATAGTGTTGAGACCAAATAAAAATTGATAAAGACCCCAAAAGGGATTTTTTTTATCCCTATTCACTATAACCATTGTACCTTTTTTGTGGCTTTGAAAAACACAAGCCATATCACAGGTATTGTACTTCCAAAGGTTATCCCTTCTTTTCACCTCTAGATGGAACTGATAGCACTGTTTTCGTGTCTGTAAATTGAAACTGAAAGACGATCTCACATTTTCTCAGATTTAAATTTTAATCACCTTGTAAACAGTGTCATTTCTCTTTTAATGTTTGTTTTATTTTTTAAAAAATTGCGTTCAGAGACTTCTAAGGGTTAAGAATGATTACACTTATGTTAGCTTCAGAAGTGCCGTGAAGGTTTTTCTTCACAATCCTTTAATCTTTTGCAAGTCCCATCACATGATCCATCATGAGCCACAAATTCAGATTCGAGCTCTCGTAGAGACGGCTGAAATGTAACTCAAGTGTTCAATATTCCGGTTCACCTTGTGTTCTTTTGAGCTCTTCTTCCTCTTCATTTGACTCTTTGGAACTAATCTCCACTAATCACTGGGCGAGCGATTATGCTTTTACAGTAATGAGCTTGATTGATGGCAGACTGACCGGTGTGTGTTTGCGTGCATTGCACCACTTTCCACTGACATCCTCTTAGCCCTGCGGTTTGAGAGATCAATTCGGACACACACAGACACACTCTCAGTGCCCGCAGGTGAATCTCTTCTCATTGAGTGAGTGCGAGTGTGTGTCCGGCCTGGGGCCATCGATCTGTTCAGATGATCCATCCTGTTTTCTTCCTGTTTAGCATCTCTTGATTTATCTTATCTCTCTCGCTCAAACTTTCTTCCTGCATCGCAATCAATGCAATTTGTGTTGTTTAAAAGCGCCCAAGTGCTCAGAGTTTATAGTGCTTTCAATCCAGAACAAGGGCACTTTTAGCTGCATTTCATTTGCATTTCTAATGCTTCACTAATAGAGAAAATCTGAGTTTATGAGATGATGAAGCTGTCAGAAAATAGAAATAAAGGTACATTTAAATACTAAAATACTTGAATTTTCTATTGCAGTGCAATAGTACCACTCCGTCTCATTTATTATTGTGTTCATCTGTCTGCATATCCATCCCTCAATAAAATATCCATCCACCGGTTCCTTAATTCGATGGACTGGCGACCTGTCCAGGGTGTACCTCCACCTCTCGCCCCGATGTGAGCTGGTGATAGGGACCGGCAGACCCCTGTGACCCCGAAAGGTATAAACCGGACAGAAAAATCAAAATCTAAAAATCCAAAATTTGTGTATAAATCTGAACTAAAGGAATAAAAATGTTAACAATTACTGGATCTGCGGTTTTTAGGGGTTTTTTTGCATCAGTTTTTGAGTCTTCACTTTGTTTATTGTCCCCTTTTCTATTCCTTCCTTCCTTTTCTCGTTCCTTCATACCTTCCTTCCTATCCTCTTTCCTTTTTTCTATTCGTTCATTCCCTTTTAAATGCTTCCTTCATTCCTTATTTCCTCATTTCCCCCTTCCTTAATTTTTCCTTCCTACCATCATTCCCTTTTTCTTTCCTTAATTTTTCTTCCTTTCTTCCATTTTCCTCTTCATTCATAATTCCTTCCTTCTTGTTCTATTCCTTCCTCCCTTCCTTCCCTTTTCTCTTCCTTCCTTCTGTTTTTCCCTTCCATCCCTCCTGTTTTTCTTCCTACATTCTTTTTTCCTCTTCTTTCCTTCCTTTTTTCCTTCCGTATTAATTGTCCAGTGAAGCTGGTGCTAAGCTTGTAGAGTGACATGTTAGAAATTCAGTTAGAGCAAGTGAAACGCAGTGTTTCTGGGATTTGCATGTTGTTGGCTGGCAATACCTCTGAAACACATTCACATGCACACAACACAGCGCGTTACATCATTTCCTCTGAGTGCCAGCAGTGATGTTGAGATTTGAGACATGTCCGCCGGTCTTGTTTCTTTGACTGCTGGAGTCAGGAAGGGTGTGGGAATGGAGTAATTGCTCTCTCATGTGCCGTTTCAAAGAGCTTTTCTCCTCTGGATCTGATCCAGGGCTCAAGATCTTTGAGGTTTGCCGTTAAAGTTCTTTCAGACTTGTTTTTCAATGACAAGAAAGGATGTATGAGGGTGATGCTTCGTTACCAGGCCTCTTCATCATTTATGTCAGGTCTATGAATGAACAAATACTAGATTTGCATTTTTCATTCACATCTGCGTAAAGTATGACCTCTGCAGCAGGTTTAGCATCCCCATCACAAGGAACAGAGCAAACAACAAAATCCAAAAACAAAGCGGAAGATTTGATGAAAAACGTCATCGTACATCCCGATGTTTCACTATGGACATCGTTTTATTGCTTGACACATCACCCAACCCTAACGATCGACAGAAAACACACTTTATCTGATTGTTCTTCAGCACTTCCGGGTCACGCAGTGCTCCAGGTCTGCATAGAGATGAGCTGCACTAGCGATTTATCTGATTGGTCAGTGGGCAGAGCTAGAAACTACGAGAGTTGCAAGTTGCACATCATTTGCAGCTCACAAAAAAAGAAAACAGGATTACACAAACATGCGCGAAAGACTCACAAAGCATGTTTTTGATGAAGAAGAGACACTAAAAGATGAAAGGGATGTCAAAAATGTTGATTTTGCATAATTTGGCCCCTTTAAATAATAATCAACGCACGCAATTCTCCAAAAATCACCAGGGTATCGTGGCTCTTTAAACCTGGGGGGTATTCCAGAAAGCAGGTTATGTGACATACCTGGGTATGTTTAAGGATAAGTTCGTGGATAACCTCAACTTTCGGTTCCAAAAACGGAGGTAACTTTCTGGGTATGTATGTAACCATAGCAACTGACTCTCTGAAGATAACCTGCTCGGGAGCAGGTTATGTTTCAGTGTAACTTAGTTTCAGAAGGTTGGTGAGCATGGCGTGCCCTTTTGATGAGGATCCTGTGGACGTAGAAGCACAAATTATACGAGTTTTTTTTTGTCGGGAGAGGGTTATAAGACCACGTATTGATGTGTTTGCATACCCTAATGAATATTTGAAAGAGCGTTATCGTTTTTCAAAAGATTCTTTAGTTTATTTAACACGTCTTTTAAAACCGCATATCGTGAATGTGACAAACCGCGGTTCTGCGCTTAGCACAGAAAACATTCTGTGCATAGCACTTAGGTTTTTTGCGTCTGGACTTTTTTTGTACAGTGTGGGCGATTCAGAGCATGTGGGAAAGGCAACTGTGTAGAGCCGTTCGTACAGTATGTCTGGCACTTAAACAGTTCTTACCCACGTTTGTACAGTTCCCTGGCCATAAACCTCTGCTTGTTATTAAAGGCGAATTCCACAGAATGGCAGGTTTGTCCTTTGTAGTAAAATCTATGACGCATATTTAATATTTAGTCATATTATGTATATCTATACATGTATTAATTATTTTCGTAGTGATATAACATATTCAAAAGGCTGTATAAGTCATACTTCATTATTTTGTATTATAATAAAACGGGAGCCAATACCAAATTTGTAATTTAATACACTCACGCATTTACTCTGTCCGTTATTTTTTGCCAAGCCAACTCTCTTGCTTTAGCTGATGCAGCTGTATTGCTTCTTTTTAATATTATTGGCTTAAACTCCTCATACGCGTGCATTAAAACCTCCAATTCCGCCTCTGTGAAATACGCCGCTCTCTTTTTTTCGCTTTGACTTTCCATGGTGACTCGTGAAATCGGCGATCCATTGAAAATGTCTTTTTATATGCACCGTGCACGCGCATTAACTCTGGGTAACCAGTTGGAGGTTGATTAAACTTACTCTTCTCAGGTGTTTTGGAACCGACATACTCATGGTATGCCTGTTTGGGGTAAATCAACCCAGAGGTTATGATTTATCATATGGTAAGTTAACCAAGCTTTCTGGAATACCCCCCTGGTCCTTGATGAGTTTGCGATTGAGATTTCACCATAAATGGCAGGTTTTAGATGTTATTCTGCCAATCACAGGAATCAGGGAGACTTTAATTAAACAGAAAGTATAAATTTCCCATTGCCTGAGCTTGGAGACTCTCAAAAAGAGACTGTGACGGTTCTGCGAGCTCACATTCACAGTTTTGAACAGAATGAACTACTTGTTTAACTTTGCATAAAAGTGTTGGACACTACAAAAATAAAAGGCATTGCAAGCATTCCTCACTTCTATCTGTGAGTGAGTGAGGCAGGACGTCTCTGCAGGGCCAGCTGTAAGACGGCATTAAATGGAGCCATGATTTGGAGCTGTGGTGAATGTGATTGTGTTCTGTGTTGTGCTCTGATGCACCCTACTAATAAATCACTCGGCTGGAGCTCGGGAGACGCGCAGATCCAGACGTTTTTCTCATTCCCTCGTCTCTAATGAGGGCAGTTTCATCTCACCTTGTTTAATCAAACCGAGCAAATGAATACGAGTGATTAAGAGATTGGCATCTGTGGGGGGGGTGAGGAGAAATCATTATTCACAGTGTGCGTAGAGAATCAACATTGTCATTTTCTCACCTTCGAGCACGCCAGATGGTTCCAGAGGAGATCCAAAAATGGGGAAAGTTGGAGCTGTTTCTGAATTTATAAGTTTGTAGACAGTTTGGAGGCGTTCCACTGAGCAAGAGATGGAAGGGTTTTTAGTGGAATTTTGTTGAATTTGAATTCGTTTCTGCTCCCAATGATAGCAGCCAGTAGGTGGAGTAGGCACCTACTTAAGCATTTGAATGATCTGATAATTGACCACAATTTTTAAATATTGTGACCAGTTTTCAGCAAAAACTGTTTTAGTTAATCAGCAGCTACAACATTCAGTTGATCAGTGGGTGTTTAGGGTAGACAGTGATCATTTGCTCATGTCGTATAAGAGGGTTGGTTTTGTTACATAAAATATTACATTATCGTGTTAATATTGACGACTCAAGAGACAGGATTGTCTCAGTTACTTTGGTTCAAGAGAAGAGAGCTAAGAATCAGGAAGCAGATCATTCCCAGCGACACGCCAGTGCATCATATTTTTTGCAGAACTGAATAATATTATTAATATAAGATTATATGCAATGTTTGCCATTTTCTATCACATACTGTTTTCAAAAAAATAAAGTAGAGTGGAGGTTGTTCTGAACCATCAGCACCACTCTGTTAGATGTAGGCCCAAGGGTGGTTCTTCTGCTAGTGCTGCTTTACTGGTTTTATTATCTGCTGTAATCGAAATATTTTAATTTACATTATCCTTTTAATATTGAAGGCTCAAGCGACTGGATTGTAATGAACAGAAACAGGTTCATTGATGCATTGGGATGTACAGAAAAAACACCTCGAGCCCCGCAGTGCGCTCTCTCTCTCTCTCTCTCTCTTCCGTCTCAGTCTGCTGTCAGTCCAAGAGAGACAGGAAGTTAACGGACAAGTGCTTTAAAACATTCTTCACACAGGAAGTACGTCAGAGTGACACGCTAGCACATCATATTTTAGGGAGAACTAGCAAACATTGAGTTCACACCTTTTTTTATCACACTTTTTATTCTCTCTCTCTTTGTAACGTTCTGGTTTCTGGTAAAGATGTTCTTTATAAATAAACCTTACCTGACATCCAAGAAAGCCTGTGGCTCAGAGCAAGCTGAATTAATTATTAAAATCATATATTTTCCGAAGGGCGACCTGCTGCCTTTGACAGATGCACCTACAAACAGCTGGACTGACGAGAGTATGAAAGAAAGATGCAGATTTACCGAGTCATATCAGGCCCTCGAGGCATCCCTGGTGCATCTGTCAAATTAAAACCTTGAGGAATGGCTGGGGTTGGCTCCTCACGCTCTGATTGGCTCGCAACTCATTCTCGACACAAATGGCTTTGATTGAAATCCGCAGTCAGCGATTAGCAGGTGGATAAATTCAAGTTACATTGTGATGCCTGTGTAATGTGCTGCCACAAAACAACTCATAAACATGCCGCCGTCCAGGACGTGTTTTCAATCAATCCAGCTGCAGCTTTCTTTTGTGTTTATTCTTATTTCATTTCTTTATTTCGATGCGCTCCTGCTCTTTTATCACCTTAGAGGCGGAGGAAGGTAATATAGTCATCTACAGAGGGACCTTTGCTGTCAGACTGGCTCCTCGCTCAACAGTGGGATCTTCTGTACCTTTATTTCCTGTGTTTTCAGAGAGAAAGAAAGTGATTTGTGAGATGTGTATCTCTTAAAGAGAGTAACGTTCCTGCAGAAGGCCGTCTGTTTAGAAGCTCTCCAGCCGTATAGTAAAGGGAGAAACCATCAAGAAAAACTTATTTATGAAATATATTTTGTGAGAATTGCTCAGAGTATTATTGTTTTGCGGCTTTTTGTACATTTTTGAGGTCTTAATTGTGAAAAACATATGTGAAAATACATGTAAGATTGAAAAAGTGGCAAAAACGTTTCCGAAATCGACAGGAAGTGAGCAAAAACCTCTAAAAAAGGCCACTATTGCTTGTGTTGTACTTTAACAAACTCCTTCTAAAGATTTTTATCTCCAAACATGCCTCATCTTAAAGCATTTGGGACGTTAAATTGTGAAGATTTTTTTACTTTGTTGGACAAAGTACGCACGGCAGCCGTCAAAATTTGAAATGTTGATGTAAACAGGAAGTATGGACGACGTGACACCGCCTACTGCCACTGGGCTAAAATGAAGCTTTTTTCGAGCTGGACTTGAAGCCGCCATTGATGCACATACGACACAAGACTTCCTGATAAGGCTCCGCCTTGATTATGGCTCGCACACGTCCCTCTCACACAACTTATTTTGTAATTATATTTGGTCATCAGCAGTAAATGTTCTTTCTCACGATATTATTACGGCGATAAGTTCCATGCAGCTGTCAATCACATGGCCACGCATAGTTTTTATAGGAGAAAAAAAATTGACCCACACAAAAACAAACTTTTTTCACTGTATAATTAACTTTCATAATCATTTAAACATTTATTTCAAAATCTGTTTCCCGTTTCCTGATGTGGCTTCACTCCGCCGGCCATGTGAGACACTTGGTCTGAACCAAACCATATACCAACCTACAATGTTAGTTATAGCGCAACCTAGTGGCAGCATAGAATACTGCTATTTCAAACTGTGTTTAAAGGACATGCTTGAAATTTGGAACACCTATGTAAGAGACAAAGACCTACAAAAAAGTTAATTTTTTTAAAGGAAAGAAAAGAAAAGAGCATTTAAATTTCATGTCAAAATTCGATACCTTGTACTTTAACAAACTCTTCTTGAAGATTTAATGTGATCATTGTAAAACTCTGGAACTCAGGTCTTGAATTGTTGATTCTTGTTGTGTTCTTGGTGGTCTGATGAATTTTGATGTTGACCATGAAGGAGGAAGTTGTTAGAACTCAGCCGTAAAATGTTGAAATTTGCCAATAAAATGTTCCTGCTGTTTTTAAAGCTTTTTTTATTCTGTGTTTGAGTGAAACCATTGACATCTGGGACACATATGTGAGGAACCAAGTGGAACATATAAAAAGTATATTGGAGGGAGCAGACTTTGGACTGACAGGAAGTGATTGTTCTGTAAAAACCCTAAAAATGGCACTTTTGCACATTTCATACTTTAACGAACTCCATTAAGAGGAAGTTGTTATAACTCAGCCATACAATGTTTGATTGGTTCCAAATTTAGCGCCCCCTGGGGGAGGCTTGAGGGATGTGGTTTACATTATTTAATTTGCCTGTTGCCTGTTTACATACGTTTTCTAAACACGGATTGGTGATAGTGCTAAAGCCAAAATTGTAGTATAGCCAAATATTATGAGGTCACCCTATAAAAGCACCGGCGGGTTTCATCAGCACATTGATAATTTGTGCTTCTTTCACAGCTTCCTCTGCAAATAAAAAGCCGTGAGCAGGACTCGTCATGCTCGAGCTTGAATCATGAAAACAGATGTTTGCTTTTAAGAGAGGTAAAGGGTGAGGAATTAAAATGCAAATTTACTTCTAGTCACATCAGATGTGAAGAATAATTAGATGAGCCCTTCGTTATAATTTAATTCACGTTTCATTTGACACCTAATCTGAGTGACTTATGCAGATTTGTGTTGTAGCATGAGCTAATAATAATTGCACACGTTTTGTTTTGACTCATTATAGAAGCAGTCAACGTGGAGGAGGTGAACGCCGGGTCATCGTTAACTTCCACGGTTCGCTCGATGGCTTACAAATCATTTTAATCTAGATTCAGAACGTCGTTTTAATCACTTAGTGTTACATAATATCTGAAATATAGCGTACCACGCAAAAGGTTTGGGCAAAAACGCTGTAAACAAAAAATGCTTTCAGAAAAATAAAAACCTTCAACCAGCATCAATTCCTCTAAATACATCTGAAAAAAGTCAGGGATTTTGTAGAATAATTCATTTTAAGATTATTACACTGATCAATTATTTCACTTTATTATGTACTTCACATCAGAGCCATTTTCTTAGTGGTGTGTATGAGCAAGATGGATAGAGAGAGTGAGAAAGAGAAAAAGGTGAGCGTGAAAAAAAGAGACAGATAGATAGCATGAAAAGAGATGGAGGCAAAATAAAGGAAAGTAAGAAGTAGAAGAGAGGCGGATGGATTGAAAAGAGTGGGAAAGAGTGAGGAACAAAAGATAGAAATACAGGAGAATGAGATAGAGAGAGTGAAAGTAAAGAGAGAAAGAGAGCGCAAAGATAAAAGAAAGTGAGAAATGTAAAGTGAAAGAAAAGATAGAGGAGCAAGAGCGAATATCCAGAGAAAGAGGATATTCTACACATGATAGAATATATATTAATATAACTACAGATAATTCCTGTGTTTATTTGAGACTCCGGGAGAAGACTGTGACTAGGATAATGTTTTAGGACATGTGTCCCCACTGGCTCAGATTTGGCCGGATTACGCGCGGTTCTGGCTCTCAGGCATCAGATTCCCTGTTTGTGACTCTTGAGAGTCTCCAGTATTTGGCAGGATAAACACGGATGAATTCATAGTAGCACATCATTCCCTCATTCGAGCTCACAGCCAGAACTGACCAACTGCTGCTCGTGGTTACTGCAGATGGCAGGTGGTAAATGAGGCATTGCTGCACGATGCTACGCTTACCAGAGGTGGGACCAAGTCACTACTTTGCATGTCCAAGTCAAGTCCCAAGTCAAGACAGGGCACGTCCAAGTCAAGTCAAAAGACTTGACAAATTTTAATTATAAGTCATAAAAAAAAAATCACACACACAAGCAATAATAGATTACTTTTACATGTACGTGTTTCTTTTCTGAAAGAGTAGTGTGTGGTGTATTTGTAATCCACTTTATAAACGTGACAAAACATAGCTTTTAAAACGATAAATAAATGTTTTTGTCCACTGCACTCCCCTCAATTAATTTTTGAGTTTATAATGTCCATTAGATACGCCATCTCTGACCTAAGTAGCCATTCTGTCAGCCGGGTTCAATTCTAAGTCAAGCCGGGAGTCATTGAGGTTCAAGTCTGAGTCAAGTCACGAGTCATTGATGTCCAACTCAAGTCGCGAGTCATTGGGGTTCAAGTCCGAGTCAAACTGCGAGTCATTAGGTTCAAGTCCAAGTCAAGCCGTGAGACATTAGGCTTCAAGTCTAAGTCTTTTGTGATATTGTCAAGTCGAGTCTCAAGTCATCAAATGAATAATTAATGAAAAAAATTAATGACTCGAGTCGAAGTCGTATGACTCGAGTCCACATCTCTGGCACTTACAGCCTGGTTATTTGAGTCATTTGTTGATGGCTCATGTTTACATCCTCGCTGCTGTTGTCCTCATCTGTAAGAGATAAAATTACAAGCAAGTTCATGTAATAGCACGTTCGCTAGTACAGTTTCAACGAGATTATTTATAGAACGCTGAGCTCTAATCTCTCAGTAACTGTAAGTCATGCATAGCGTGTGGTGCTTAAACAGAATATCATTAGAACACACATCTGTTTCACACGTCTGAGCCTCATTTCTAATCTCTTCACTGACAAGCGCAGGATTGGTTGAGTAAAAAGAGCTCTTTTGATTGGGGTCTGACTCTAAATGTACTGGATTACATACTGTAACCCCTGCTTCACAGCATCTGCTCATTCCCTCAGGAGGACGAGAGATGCTCATCGTTATCTATCCGCTAATGGAGCATCAGGACGGTCGCTTTGAGGTCTCTCGCTGGTCCATTTGCAACATTAAACATCACTGATCTTCCAGTTCAGCTCTGGGGTTGTGTAGAATTCACATTGATCTTATTTTCTTAATGCCTTTCCAAGCATTGACTCTATATGCCACGAGGATTAGCATTTCTTCTTTGGGGATTTAGCTTTTGCCGTCCAGCTCTTTTATCTTGATTGAGTTTGTCCGCTCTGTATTAAACAGATTCACACCATAAATTCTAGGAATTACACTGTTAATGATCTGCCAGTGTAGAATTGCCGAATTGTATCCAAAAAAACTATGGGCCACTTACTGGTCACTTTATTAGGTACACCTTGCTAGTAGCGGGTTGGTGGCATGTCAACAAGGTACTTGAAACAATCCTCTGGGAGTTTGCTTCATTTGCCAGAAATACCAAATTCTGACTCTATTGTCCAATTTTGATGAATCTGTGCAAACTGTGACCTGTAGCTTCCTGTTCTTAGCTGCAGAAGGGGCACCCGGTCTGGTCTTCTGCTGCTATAGGCCATCCGCCTCGATGTGTTGTGTGTTCAGAGATAATCTTCTGCAGACCTCGATTGAAACGATTGAAACCTAATAAAGTGGCCAACACTTAAAGTGACTGATTTAAATATTTACCAAAATAGTCAATATTTTTTTATAGTTTCAGAAACATGTAACGTGTTACTGCTGCAGGTGCTCAATCAAAAGATTGCGGGTCCAACCCTGGCTTTCCATGTTCTACCTGTGTTTTTTCAAGTTTTCTGCGCTCACGCTAGTCATAAACATGCAAACACGATTCCCAGTACAAAAGCTAATATTTATGTTAAATACATGTAAAAAAAAAATGCTGAAGCTGTCGATGCGCCTGCTCCCAGAGATACAAATAATCAGATGAGAGCTGGAGCGCTCCGAGAAAAACACATTTTCTGATGAAGCATCTACTCTCAACGAAATTGCTTTAAAAATGAAGCAACAACCGACTCAATGTTTAATGTATTTGGTGGAAATCTAGGTCAGATCCCAGTGCAACACTGGTTTCTAATGGCGTCTGTGTTGCAGAAAATCTCTTCTACATAGAACAACGGGATTCACCATTAGCTTTGTAGATTTACAAAAATTTACTATTCAAGTTGATGCTAATTTTTATTAATTTTAGTTAAAGTTGTGATCACACTCTGGTAAAATATTTGATTTCTTGGTCATTTTTCAGAAAATATGAATGAACAGAAAAGCATATTTTCCACTTATAGTTTGTGGTTGTTGGGACTTTTTTTTTATCATAATTTTTACATACCACAGCTTTTTGTATATGTTGTATTGTCCCCCCTCCCCCCACAGCCTGAAGTCTCTTGAGGTAGTTGTCGATGAGATTCTTTATCTTCTCTGTTAGTAAAGCTGCCCATTCTTTTTAACCTGTGATTATTAATCTGTGATCTGTATTAATTATACATAAGCTTTGTGAAAACAAATAGTTTTTAACTTACGTTGGTCCTAAAAGGACCATAAGCGCCGCATGTTTCATGGTCTCATCTGCCTGAGAACATTTTTTTAAATGCCAAAAATGGGCATGAACTGCAGCACAAAGTGGGTTGTAATGTGGCAATGGCTTGGATTGGCTTTCGATAACAAATATAGAAAGTTTCATAAAAGCCAACAAAACTGAAATGGGATTGTAACCGCTTCGCAAACTGGGTTCATTTGCAGTGTCCACGTCCGCCATTCTCCAGTTCTCGTAGCTTTCTTGAAGAAAACGCTTGACCCTTTAGGTTTCCTCACGAAGCTTATGGCATTGACCTTCTAACATATCAGATGTACAAGTTGAGACATGCTGTACTGGTTTATGTGGGCACCTTCAGATCTTGTTTTGACTAAAGCTGCACAATAATCTTTCTGCTCTCTCTCTCTCTCACACTTTCTCTCTGTGCTACTCTGGGAACCACTTCACTGTAACAATTAGATTTTTGTACAGTGGTTTAGTTCTGTATTTCCATCTTCAACTCCTCAACTATTAATAGGTGAGTAGTGATTTCAATGAATTTTCTTCACCAGCGGCTTTTTCTAACACCATCGCTCAGAATTGAGAAATGTCGGTGCATCACTGGATGAAAGAGGCAAGGGTCTATCAGCAGTCAGAATCTCAGGGATCTTTCACACGTCTAGTTTGTTTTATTTGGTCCGGACCAAAGGGCAACATCGGATACATTGTTGCAATAATATTGAGATTTAGTTCTCATTCCCACCACACTCTCTCTGGTCCGGACCGGCTGAAAACAAAGTCCTCTTTTGGTGCAATTCTAATCAGGGCCTGAACAAACTTCACATTATGAGCCACCATCTCATGAAGTACTGTTGGACATTTCACGATGATATTGGAATCCAAAGGCCACCTAAAGACCAAACGCAGCAGCATGTGCCGCAGGGTGTCAGAGATAATGATGAGAAACCAGTTCCCCCACAGCGTCGACTCTATTTGTCAAACAGTATGTAATAAAAGGGTTTCATCCCACGAGACGAGTCTAAAACTCTCACTTGAGCTCTTGGTCACAACCAGAGCGGGACCTTCCCCTTCGTGAACCTGTTCTTTCTCATTTCGACGAGACTGTTTGATGTCGTCTTTCACAAATCGACTCTGTCGGCTTGTCTCGCTCTCTTTCTCTCTAGGCTTCCTCTCTAGCTACTCTTAAATATTTAATGCTCGTGCCATACAGCAGATGGTACCGTAAAAAAGAACATCAATATTTGATACAAACTCTCTCCAGGCCTTTCTGTTCTTCTTACTGATTTTTAATTTCACTTTCATTCATGTCAGTTCTGCCCCCTTTGTTTTGCTCATGACATGTTGCGTATTTTTTTTTTTTTTTTTTTTTTTTTTTTTTTTTTTTTTTTTTTTTTTTTTTTTTTTTTTAATGTCAAATCTTTTCTTTGTGAGATTACATCCTGCAATTAAAGGGCGGGGCTTTATGAAGATTCATTAGCATCCTCATTAATTTGCATGTCGTGTTTCCTTTTAATGAAACCCCAAAAGGGTGAAAATGAGGCTTGATTGCAGTTGTGCTGGGTGAGAAAAATGCTATAACCAAAGAACGCCTTCAGAAATGGAAGAGTAATCATTTATTTTCATCAATGACTAAAATCAAATAAAATCTTCAAACCATCAGCAGTTCTTCAAGCTCTCAGTGTTTGAAGAAACTCGCCTTGAAGCTTGTTCCAAATATTCTGGAGAATGAACCTCAGATCTTCGAACATCCTTCTGTCTCTTCATGTAATCCCAGGTCAGGGCTTTGTGAGGGTCATGCATTACTTCTAGTACTTCTTGTCTTCTTAATGCTAAAGATAAATACCACAAATCTCGTTTTTTGAGTTAATTACATGTGTTTGTTGGTCTCTGTCAGCTGAAGATTGTACCATTTACTTCATTTTAAACATAATTTGGGTTTTTGAATCATTTTGGCAGTTACGAAACCTCAGTCAAATCGACGTAGTGGCGTTAATATTCATGAGAAACGATCCAATCAGTGAGAGGGGTTGTGAATATGTTAAAATTGGATAAATATTAATTAGATTGGAGTTTACCCATGGAATTAATTCTGAAAAATACTCCTCAGTCACTGAAAAAGCAGTCTGGGAGGAAAAGTTACATGCAACATTAGAGGGGAGGGGCTAGAGACCAGTGGAGGGCAGGAGCTACAGAGCATCGGAGATTATGAGGAGGGTTCAGGGGTGGAGTTAGAATCGGCATGACCCCTCCCTTTATGTGTTCTATGAAGCTCCTCCTCTCTGATGCTCTGCATCGAGCAACTTTTGTCAGGGAGATACCTAATCACCTAAAAAACAAAACGCTCCATTTTCTGTCAAATCTTTTTGAACCTTGCATCCAGAGTCTTCTGCAAAAGGTTATGAGTTAAAATTGAAAGAGGTGAAATCCTTAAACCACTATTTGGGTGTTTTCATAAATAGTTAGATTATGAACATATCAAATACTAAATATCATTATTTATATAAAATCTGTCTCTGGTTTGGAATCTTAAGATGCAGAGGAGGATCACGATTAGGGAAAGGGAGTTGGTGTGGATCAGAAGCAGTTTCATCATGTAACAGATCTGAGAGAACATAATTATCTGTGGCTAATTCAGAAGCTGGGAACAGTGAGGAAGAGAGAGATAATGACTTATGCAGAACTCACTCGTATACACACTAATTACCCCATCAGGCCATTTCTCACCCTCCTCCCCATCACAAGAAAAGCATTACCGGAATCCAGGCATCGCCAGATTAATCAAGGGGTTTTATGAAGGGGAAATCACATTTCTTCTGCCAAAATCCAACGAACGGATTCATTAACTACTACATGCAATACATCACAAGCACATGGAATATCAAGCTATTGTCCCTGCACTTAAACGACTAAAACACAGATGAGAAACATTTAAATGGACTTAGCGTTTCTCATGTTGGGTACTCCATGTATATTTCTGGCTTTCTATGTGTGGTTTTCTGGGGCTGCGGTTCACAACCTGTTTCTTGCCTCTTGATTTTTCTTTGGACTTGTTTCACTTTGCTCTCATATCTGTACTACCCTTCTCCAGCTGCACCAATCCAGTTTATCCTTAGTCCTTGGCTAAGGGTCACTCCTCCTCTCCTCGGCATCCCGCTGGTCATCAGTCGCCCAGCTCCTGCATGGCTCTCCTAACTCTCTTGTATTCCCTGCAGTGTCAGTTCCTCACCTCACGCTTGAAGATGCACCTTTTGAGAGGGGAGTACTGTCAGGATTCCCCCTGTTATCTTTCAACACCTGCTAATTGTGACCAGCGCACTCCCTCATGTTCCACAATTTCCCAGTGTATCTGCTTAATTTCCCCCCAATGTCAATTTCTTTCAATAATTGTTACATTAATATGTGTTTCTTGTCTTCCGTGCTCCTGTGTCGATTTCTCTGCAATTTGATTATTTTTTTGGAATTAAACTGGGAACTTGATCCTGTTCATCTCTATCTTTGCGCCTCAGCCAGCCAGCTTTGCATCGGTGGCACTTGCCTGGAATCTTGACCCCGCCCCTTTTCCTTATTTAGTTATTACTTCATATTGTCGATTCCGCTGTTTTATTTTCAAGTTTAGTCATTTCATCGGGTATTATCCTTAGGGGATATTTTTTCGTTCCATCCCATTTAATGTATTTAATCATAATCAATAACTATTTGTAGCTACTAAAATATGTGTTCTGTCCTCCAAACCATGCATAAGTTGGTACAGAAAGTCTTGTGTCAAGTCTGTGTGTCTGTGTGTGTGTGTGAGAGAGAGAGAGAGAGAGAGAGAGAGAGAGAGAGGTGAAGTGGACCAAATGTTTATATTCATTCCCTTTAGTGGGTGTGCAAACCAGAGAATTAGCGGAGGTGTAGGCTGCATTCTCATCACCCCGTGAAGGCGGTTTTGTAGCTTCTGTGCAGTAATGGATTATCAAATTCATCATAATCATATTCATAACCTTGCCTGAAAGGCCCTCCATTATCTTATGTTTTATGATTGAATTTTATAAAAGTGCGATGAAACAGAACCCAGAGGATGAACAGTATGTCCTTCTTTCGAAAACCACGGGGAGAAAAGGGGGAAACACTTTCATAATTGACTTGGGCTCTTGGTGTTTCAATCTCACGGAACAGAAGCATCTGTTTCCTGTGGGTTTTTATCTTTATGTCTCAAAGACGTTATAGTTTTATCACAGAATTATAATTGTACTTGTATTAGCTTGCCTTGATAGTTATTTGTACATTTTTAAATATTGCGAATGAATTTAGCTAAAGAAATACTTAATGCTCAGAAAGAGCGCAAACAGACCGTGCGACGAGAAGAGGAAGAGCCCCTCGCAGGTCTCTAACTCACACAGATCTTATGTAACTGCATTACAATTTACCTGATCAGAAGAATTACCTACTTGCCTACCGGGGGATTTTTTTAATATAATTTTTTTCTTCTTTTTTAATAGTAAGCTTTTCGAAATATTATCATACTTGCATTATTATGAAGACGCTGGTAGCAAGGTTTAAGAAGGTATGAGTGAAAATGCTTCGTTATTAGCTTTTTAATACTTTTTAATACTTTTTAATACTACTATTTAGAATGCTAAATAGCTAACTAACTACATAGACAAAGGAGGAAGTGGTGGGAAATTCCTGAGAAAAAACAGCCTGCTGCATGTCTCTTTCTCAGGAAAAGAAGAAGAATCATAATTTTAATGATTAAAAATATATTTTCTATAACACATGCAAACCCGGATCCATTTATTAAGATAATTGTGTTGCTTTTGATGCACCACGCCAGAGGCTTGCACATGTTACTTTTGCTGCTTGTTTCACTAACATTTTTATGTATAACCAGCCTTGTGTGAAACAAATTTTAGCTTGTGCTTGTCGACTTGAGGAGGTTTTCAGAAATATGTGTTGTGCAACATGGAAACCTGCTCCCACACTCGCAATAAAGGTCAGAACGAGAGCATCATGGGTAGTAGAGAACAACAAGTGCAGTATATTCCAGCACTTTTAAAGTAAAAGAACATTCTGGTGTGAATCCCTCTGAGTTTAGTTTGAATAATACCCAGAGCTCTCTTGGCACTGCATCCAGGTCAGTGCAGATGGAATATCTGAAATGTTTGTTTTGTTATGTAACATCACAATATTTAAAATATTAAATCTGTTCGGTGTGAAATCCAGGAGGAATTCCAGCCTGATTCAAACAGCTTTAAGCTGCAGGAAGCATTTTACCCTGTTATTATTCATGCGGCTTCTGTCCCGCTCTAAAAATAGACTCTACTTTCTTAAGGGATGCTAGAGAAAATCACAGGTGTTCATTCCTTCTTTGAATTCTAGTCGAATCACGTGAGTTGATGCAGTGATCATATCTCTCACATATGAGCTCAAACCCCTGCGGATGAGTTTGTAATTATTGGATTAAATTGTAATGTTTTTTTCCCTGCATCCATTTATTCCTCTTTGATCCACGTTAATAACCATGTTTTATCGACTCGACATCATTTCTCAAGACAGAACATGTCCCTGGATGAACTCATTCAGGTGTTGTCTTTATTTATATTCGTCACCTACTGTAGCTCTGGACTTCCTGTTTGAGAGATCTGCCCAGACAGTCCTGGCAGCGCTGCAGTGCACACCTCCTGCTGAGGGCGGGAGGAAATAAGCTGCTCCACCGGAACATAGTGCACAGGGGTCAGAGGTCACGGAGGAATAAATAGACACGCTGAGATAGCGCCCGGATGAAGAGTTTTGGTTGTGTTTCTAGCTTTTACTGTTGCTGTTTCTCATTCCTAGGACCCTTAACTCTGCTTTTTAGAGCAGCAAATAAAACCAAAACTAACGAAATTACTGTTTTTTTTGTTACTGTTTGTAGAGTCTACCCATATAAAAATACCAAACTGTGAGACTCGCAGGAACTTCCACCTCTCTTATACCCTGATATTAAAACAGCCGTTTAAATGCGTCAAATAACCTGCTGACTTACAAACTCGCAATCCTCTATAAGGAACTGTGGCAAGCTCCTTCCCTCTGTAGTGCTAGGATCAAAAGAGGCACAGCTGAACAAGAGTGGACCCTTAACCCTTAAGCCCTAAATGGTCACATTTGAAGACTAGTACTGTTCCATTTCCGTCTTTGTTCATATCCATCATGATAGTCACACCTGGGAACCATAAGAGGCAGAAAATGGGGCGACTTGTTTGCTGTAAGTTTTGACCTGTGATGGTGTACGAAAAAAGTCCTAGGAATGGAGGGAACTAGCAAGCAACCAACACATTGCTTTGGCTTAGCGTTCAGATCTCAATCAATCCCAGCTCAGAATGCTTGAAAACATGGAATTTCCACGATAATTACACTGGTTATGGGTCAATCGAGTGGAGTGGGGCCAGTGGCCCAGATTGGTACCACCAATATGTACATAACCGCTGGAGTTCCGTGGCTCTGTGTTTCCTCTTGTTGGGCTCTGTGGAAGGTGAGAAGGTGATCACTATAAATATGGACAAAACACCAAAAAAACGTTTGTTGGACCCAGGAACAGAACACAGCCAAGACAATACTCCCAAGTTTATCTTTGAATCTGTGAAAGGTTTGAAACCTTTGGAATCCACAATGCCAGACTTCCCACTGACCAAACATCACCATTCAGAGAGGCACAGCTGGAATAATCAAGGCCAAGACAGAGTGCCTGAGACAAGCTGAAAACCTACTCAAAACTAGGGAACAGGTCTGCAAGGGTTGGCTGAGAAGCACGGATCAAATTCTTACTAGCCTCACTGTAGAAGGTCTGCAACAGCGAAAATCGTTGTTGAAATCGAAATCTGCTTCCCATTAGAAACTCGGGGCCTGCTGCAGGGCACATCGGCACACAAACAGGCCGTGCAGGGTTAATCAAGCTGATGGCAAACACGAGATGTTTTGTTCAGGAAAACACAGTATTTGCCTCCTCAGCAGATTAATGCGCTCATTTGCAGGAAATGGAAATGCAGTGGCGTTTTCATTAATTAACGTTGTCATGTTGTCTTTCTGACTAATAGAGCTGCTCTGAGGAGGACGTGGCCTGCAGCCGCACACAAAAACAAACTCTTACCTGTGCAGAAAGAGAGAGAGAGAGAGAGAGAGCGAGAGAGAGACTTCCTCAGGTCTGGCTTGAGCCGATGGAGTTCATTGATTATTCATAGCCAATCGCTGCTTCTGTCGCAATAACCCAATAAAAGAGACCGTGATTCGAGTCTTTGATGGGATACAATCACAAGATAGAGAGGACACCCCCCTCGTGAAGACCAGTAGTGACTTGAACTCTGTGAACATTGGACAATAAAACTAAGGCTGTTGCTTTGAGCTCGGTTTCCTCCCAGTGAACTCCTTTCAGACCATTATCATCAGACAGAGGGTTCCATCAAGCGTTGACTGCTCCACCTAATGGATAGCCTCAAAGACATACGCAAATGTTCCTCATCTTGATTTTAGCAATATGGCGTGCGATATTGAGAAAATATCGATTTTTCTGACACATTGCGGTTGCGATTCAGTTTACGATTTCCTTTTTCCCTTTTTGAAGAAATGTATAAATTGAGTAAAATATTAGGAGACTTAAAGTTGGCAGACGAAGTGGTTGGACAACAGTACTGCACAGTACTGTAAATTATATGTTGTTTATTTCTATTTCAATGTCCAAAGGAGAAACCTCTAATTCTTTTCTAATCTTCTAAAATCAACAAACAGAGGAGCTTTTCCTGTGTGACCCTCAAACAACCTGCCAGAGTGTTTTTCTGCTGCGTTTCATCAGTAGTTCATCGGTTTGCATCAAGCACAAGAACGTGTGACATTCAGAAAGAGAAACCCTTTATCTCTTCCTGAAAATCCCAGAAGTGTTTCTCATTCTCACTCTTTCTCTTCCCATCTCTCATTAAAACATTACAATGGATCTTCAATCAGCTGATAATCCCCCCCCCCCTCTTCCATTAGCTGCCTCGCTCTCACTCTACCCCCTCCTTTTCTCTCTCGTTTGATGTTTTAATCGATGAATAAATGATGATTTCTATTCTGGGCGCCTCGGTTTGGAGAAGCAGAGCATCGGAATCCTTCAGAGAAAGAAAAATAAGAGAATCGAAGTGAAACCGTCAGCTCAAATCAATTTACATCTAAAACCAGGCGGATAATCCATCGTCTTCCATCTCTCCATCAATCACTCGTTTTTTCTCATCGTTTCCTCAGTTTATCTCTGTTTGAAAGATGGTTTTACCACGGATCATCTGCTTGCGTCACAGAGGCCAAATCCCTTCATCAATCATTTTTATAATGCGGACTCATACACAAAACCAGCCCACGAGGAATATTATGAAAATGTAGATTGCCTCGCTTCAGAAACCTTCGCTTCTAAAATACCAATGAAAAACTCTGTAAAAATGACGTCAATTACGGCACTGTGTAAAAATGACTGTGATTCAATGTTATTTACTCTTTTTAATGTTTAAATCAGATGTTAATATTAAAACATGAAATTACTCGAGTAGTAAAACAAGTATTTTTGGAATTGAAGGTTCATTTTGACATAAAAAGACATTAAAACAACAAAATAATAAAATAAATAAAATAATAAATAGGAATTTTCATAGGACAAAATTTAACCCTCAAAACCAATCGTTTTGATCCCATAATAACAGAACTGATCTGTGTCTGTTTCCATAGCAACCAAATTAGCATATCTCGATCTCAGCTTGGGGTTGATTTATTTTACTCAAACTGAGACGAAGAACATTATACTACGTCACAGATTCCTCCATAGCAACTAAACTGTTTACCCTAGCAACCAAATCAGCAGATTTGTATCTCAGCTTAAGAAATTTCCAGGGACATGGGACTTGGTGTATATTACACATAGTGAGAAGGGAAACTTTTAATGACATCATTGATTCCTCCATAGGAACCTAGTTTAATTCTCTTAATTATTCTCATAATTTCTCTATATTTTCCCTTATACTGAAATATAAGTATATTAAATTTTGTGAAATATAAGAATAAAAACAAATCCATTTGGGAATTTTTACCTGCCAAACTAATGACATGGTCAATTCCCAAGGAATTTTAAGATCACAACTTCTGCAACCATTAAAAATCCTCAGAGAATTGTGCTCAGACAATACCAATACAGTGAAAATAGGGCTTTGCAAACACAACAATGATCAAGTTGTTTAAATGTGAAATTGTTACATTTTAAATGGTTTTGTTGACTCAAGTCACCTTTGATTACAAACATACCAGAGATCAGAACAGAGTGATATCAGGACAAAAATCCCTCTTTATTGAGTAGAATCATCATCGAGTGGGTACAACATCCAGCCAAACACAAAAGAATGAACGCTGGAATTAGCTCCAGTAGCTTAATGACCTCGATCACATCCTGGACTTCAAGGTTCCAATGTCCTGAGAGACATTTTACATTCTGATATCAAGATTTTTTTTTTCTAGAAAAGCGTGACCAAAATGAGGCTCTTTACAGCCATTAATCTAAACAAAGACATTGAAGCATTACCCAAGCAAACAGTACACTATTAAAAACATCAATCTGTAAATATACCAAAGAAACAAAACAATAATGGGGATTAAATTCCATTATAAACCCGATCTCAGGTTTATTTATGTCTTCCATTCATCCTCTGAATACAACTGAAGAGGTTTGAGCTCGGGTTTCAGCAACCAACTCCTTTGCTGCCTACTATTGTTTAAAAAAAAACATTTCAATGTTTTTTCTGTTGTTAAAAGTAGAGTGTGTACAATAATTATAATTTAATATTTAAAAAAAAACACATCTGGCCAGTGTCTTGTATGCTACCTTAAAACTATACCACACCTGCCATGTTTTGCCCAGAAACCTCCCTTGGAACCAAATGTGTTTGCTGACGAGATCTTAGTTTAGTTATCATTCGAGCAATAAATGTGACTGAAAACTTTTCATTTTGACCCCAAAACTAGGGTTCCGATACTTTTGCACAGTGTTTTGTATGTTTTTACTGAGACTGCTAACGTCCACAAATGTGGTCTGTTTTAGGTTTGAATTCATGTTAAATCAATGAAAAATTTTCAGCAATTTCCCAGAATTCCTTTTGTGGCACCAGATATAGCAACCGGAGCCAGAACAGTTTGGATATCTTGGGTCTAGAAGGAGATGCGTTTAGAACTTTTGGTTCACGTCGTAAGATGAATAACAAGACGTTTGGCCTGCCAGCATTACTAAAAAAACTTTTAGACTTCCTTAACTCAACGGATTCTCTGATTGTGGGCAATTCTATGCAAATTGTCAAATGCTGATTGGCTGCTGCCCTTACGATGCACTCCTGAGCAATGGCTGTACAGGTAATTTAACGTGTGGATTAATTCAAAGATGTTTTCACAAAAGCAACACTTTTGTAAATGAAAATCACTAAAGCTTTGTATTTGTGTTGTTGATTGGCGGTTGATTGAAGTTGATTTGCAGTTGTGTTTGCACCGTTGGGTGACCGCAGTGAAGTGGTGAACAAGTATTTTTTTCTTCAGCTGTATTCAGAGGTCGAACAGACTTGTTTTTTAACATCATGAGAAAAAAAACATTCAACAGGAGATTAGGAGTATATTAACCTTTCAAAAGAAGCAACTCGCAACAAACCAGAGAAACAAGCTTTTTTTTTTCTTCTAAAGACTACAACCAACCCCAACCCCCTTCCCAATCCCGTCATATACAGGTAAACATTCCTTTGAGCGCACCTGCGCTTGTAGAAACAGCTCATGCAAAACTGAAGATTCCTTTTTACAAATTTCCACGGCTCGAGATTTTACCTAAACATCTGCGAGTGAAATGAACGAATCGTGGACTCTCTGTGTTGATATTCTCATGATGCCAACAACCAGCAACAGAAGAAGTGTGTGTGTGTGTGTGTGGTGGGGGGGGGGGGGGTGCACTGTTTTACCCCTTAGATAAAGCTGTGCTTTTCAAAATAAAGATCTATGTATCGGGAATTTTGACACCTTGTGTTTCAAGGAGAGAAAATTATGAACAAATATGAATTTGGGCTGAAATTAGCAGCTTCCTCTCAGATTCCCGTCCTCATCTGCCCTTTCCCTTTATATTCCTTCCCCTCACCTTTAATCTTTGTCAGTCCTACGGTTCATTCATGCTGGCTCTCCATGATCACCTCCCAGCTTTCTTGGAACCTTCGTCGTGTCCTCGGCCTGATCCTGACAACTACTCTCCATTTCTTAGTATTTCATTAGAGGACTTTGTGGATTCTCTTGTTTTCACTTGAGAAATAACTAATATTAGCTATTAAAAACCATTAATAAACAGTCATTAAAATTAATTGTTTTTTTAAAGGATGGAAATGCTTCAAAGAGGTTTGTTTTGTGTCATCGGAAAAAGAAAAAGCCATGATGATATGGGCAAAAATCAGGGTGAGGAAAAAAAAAAGGGCTGGGTGAAAAAAAATATTCTCTTGCAAAAATTGCTTTCCCTCAAAAATCTTTGGTTTTCCAGACATTGACTTTCACTTGAACGCCGTGCGTGTTGTGGCTTGTGCTCGCATTCACAATTACTCCCGATATCTTTGCGAGAAAAACACAATTGTGTTTTGCGAGGCAAACTACTTTTTTATCCCACTCTTATCTTTTTCAACCCTGATTTTTCCTCCTACCATCATGGCCCTTCGGGGGTCTTTAATTGGTAAGTGTAATATCTTCCATTGTTTAAATGTAAATATAGTCACTTATTTGAGTGATTCTACTTTTTCATTCATTCATCTGTCGTCTAACCCACATGTTCCCTTTTCGCTGTGGGCGAGAGGCGGGGGTACACCCTGGCCAGGTCACCAGTCCATCGCAGGGAAACACATCCATTCACACCTAAGGGGGATTTAGATTATTCAGTTAACCTGAAGCATGTTTTTGGAATTGTGGGGGTAGCGGGAATACCTGGAGAGTATGGTGAGAACATGCAAAGGTCACCAGCGAGCCTTCGAACCGGAAACCTTTAAACTGAAAGGCCACAGTGCTACCCACTGTGCCAACGTTTACATCTTTATTTATCTTTAATTACCAATATTGTATTATTAATTAAACTTTTTACAAAGTAATTTTTCTTTTTCTCAAAACATGGAGTTGGTTCTCAAACTTCGATTAGATCATGTTTGGGGGGGGGGGGTGACGCTATGTTTGACGAGAGGATTTTTGATTTCACGTTGTCGGCATGCTTTGGTTTGTTCTCAAGTGCTACATACATAAAGCATCATGATATGGTTCAAAACAGCAGAAAAGTTCAAGTAAAATCTCACAAGAGTCTTTTGAACGACAGCAGATTTCAACAGTCAACGCCTTCAGCCAATCACATGGTATTGAAAGAAACAAGCTCGTTTGCACTCAGGATATCAAGTGAAGCACCATGGGTTTTCCTGCACACGCTCTGTTTTTGAGGATCAGTTCCGTGTGACAACTTTCCATCCCGTACTAGTCCAAAAAGTCCTTTCATTTCAGTCCAGAAAGCTTGGACAGTGTCTAGGTACTAGTGAAAGTCATCTGATCAGATCAGTGCTTTTGTACAAAAAAGGGCGTGGCTTTATCGTTATTTATTTTTTTTTTTTTTGCTGTTTGTTCTTGATTTTATTTTTTCATTCACGTCTATTGTTTAGGATTTGCTTTGTCCCATTCTCCAGAAGTCCAAACTTGTTACACGTTGTAGTAATTGTCTGGGTATTTCTTCAAGGAAACGAGACCAAAATCGAAAACAAACGACTTGATTTTGCACAATCAGTTGAAGCACATTCCAAAATATTCTCTTGGATCCTACTTTGGATACTCCAAGAAGAATCCCATCACAGCTGCTCTGAGCGGATGACGTGGAAAAGAGTGACGTTATACAGTACCTGGTGTCCGTTACTCCACGCATAGAGCGCTCGGTCTCGCGGGTTGTAATCCAACATCGAGATGTGTGAGTGTTTGTTCTGCAGAACAATATCGATGTACTCGTACGTGGAGGAGTTGGTGTGGTACGCATAGTGGACTTTTGTCCCCCCCAAGTGGCCGTTGGTCACATATAGTGTCCCACAAATCATAAACGACTCCCCAGCGCTGCGTCTTGGATGATTGGTTGTCCAAGACTGGATTATGTTTAGGGTTTGTGGGTGGAGCTTGCTGATGACAATGTTCCCTGCGTTCTGATTGGTTGCGTAGACAGCCCACAGCCCTCCCTCGTCTACCATGAGGTCGATGTCGGAGTGGCCGCCCCAGGAGTAGTGGTAAGTGTTGCTGTAGCCGGCGTTGTCCAGTCGCTGGGATTTACTGGTGGTGGAGGTTTTGAAGTCGAATTTGATGATCATGTTGCTTTGAAACTTGTTGAAGTAGATGGAGCCGTTGTAGACCACCTGACCCGTCCCTGACCATGGGTGAGGGAGACGATGGGAGGTGAAGTTATCAGTCGACATGAAGTCTGCTAAAGATTTGTACTCCCTCACAAAGCGGTTGTTATGGTAACCATCCATGTACCACACCTGGGGAAATGAAAGAGTGAATAATTAATTCTTACAATATTAATCACTGACAGTCCAAGGAAATGAGTTAACGAGATGCCTGCGTGATAACAAGAGGATGTTGTCCAGATGTGGAGTTTGTTTAACATGGAACGTGAAGAAATGCTCACTGACACCTCACATGATTAAAATGATGCACATCTGTGTCCTAATTCACGATCCGCTGGCATTCGCGAGAAGTGCAGCAGATGTTTATACACTGCGCTGTTTGCGTTTTGAATGACTTGAAATGTTTCAAATGAATAAGTAGGTAGATGTTGGTTGGTTGTTTTACTGGGTTTTAAGTGAATTCCTTTATTAGCTCATTGCTTTGTTTGCTTGTTTCTTCGTTAGTTGTTTAGAAGGTTTGTTAATATTTGGTTTAATGTTCAAATGTTAGCTGATTAGTTGGCTTTTTTGTTGTTTTCTTAGTTATTTTGTGGTTTGGGTGGATATTTGGATTGTTGGTTGGTTTCTTATTGTGGATAGGTTGGTTATTTGGTTGATTGGTTGGTTTACTGGGTTCTTATTTAATTGGTTGATCTGTTGGTTAATTGAGTTGAGGGTTTCTTAATTAATAGCTTCATGGGTTTCTTAGTTTGTTTATTGCTTGCCTATTTGTTAGTTAAGTAGTAAATTTGTTTTTACTTGGTGGAATGGATTGTATTTGTTCTGTGGGTCTCTTGGGTTATGAATGTGTTGTTTGGCTGCTTGCTTCCTTTGCTTGTTTTTTTTTTTTCCTTGTTCGTTTTTGTTAGGAGGTTGAAAGACGTTTGTACAGTAGTTAGCTGTCAGTCAATTTTATCTAGCCTAGATGATGTCTTGGATTTTTAAACTTAAACTTTTAAACAAGTCTTGACAGTCTTGAGAATAATCATTTATTAGCTAGATTTGTTTAGTTAACGAACACATTTCAGAAGATGTCTGGACCTGCAGGACCACATGTTTTGATAGATTTGGACGGCCGGGAAGCTGCTCTGTGCCAGGCATTAGGAACCCTATGGGGATAATTCCGGATTATTCCGGATAAAAGCAGACTCACCGTTGAGAATTCAGTCTCTCAGTGAACGAATGGAAACTTAGCAAGTCATGCTCTTATGGAATATTCCAGAGGCACTCAGCCCAGTGGGACATCTGTACGTCTGTGTATGAGGCACACAGCAGTAAACATCACCCATAGACATATCCACATGCAGATGTGCTACTTCTGCATCTCTGAGCACATGGCAAACCTGTTCTCTTTGGAGATGCGTAATTACGGTTTTATTCTAGTTTATTTTATAAACCGTTTCCTTCACAAAGGGAATCGAGTGGTGCAAGTGTCTCTGAATGGGTTCTGGGTAGAACGGTTCACTTATGATTTTATCCACTCGCCCAGTGCTTTGTTGTCAATCATTTAATCCAGTCCACAGGCTCAGGGAGAATCATGACTTGTGAAGAAAGATCGTTCGAAGGGATAGTTATGTTGCATCCGTCACAGGTTGGGTGGAAGTGGTTCTTACTGCTCATGCGGACCTTAAAAATGAGAGAGCTGATTTTTAAAAGTATCTAGCCCTGGATGCACTAATAGAATTGTGAACATGATGTTCAACACGAGGCATATATGCTGGAGGTCAAAAGTTGAAACCTCTACGAAAGCTTGGAATGAAACCACAAAAACTTCTCACATTTGTGGGCAATGATTAGGCTGAGAGAGGAGTATTACACACAATCATTCATGCAGCGGTGTGTAAGACCATCAGCCGTGCAGGGCTGGCTCCATTACGTGTCCCGACAGAGCAATTCCAGACTGGGTGAGGGGAAAACTGTTCTCCGAGCTCACTTTCCCCATTTGGTTCTGTTAGTGCTTAAACTGGACTAATGTTGAGCTAAGAAATGTCTGTATGGCGTCGTAGAGCTGCCCGAATGCAATAACCAGACTCCACCACTACATCACTTAAAAATAATAGTTAAAACATCAAGAATCAACACGATGGAGGAGAAGAGCCAGATCCTTCATGATGTGATTTGGTTTGTTTTTACATTAAATGCCACTCACCCTGGTGTCTCCTTCAGGAGCTAGGGGATCCGTCATCCAGGAACCGAAGCGTGTCCCAGATGTTTTGATGGTGATGGGATCACTAATGCTGGTCAGTTTACCACACGCTGTGAAGTAAAGCACACATGTAAATTTTATCTTATAAATCGCCATTCTCTCCAAGCCTTGTTGCCTCCATCCACTTCATCACTCTCCTCTTGAAGCAGGCTGTCAGGTTCCTACTGCATTCCTACCAGACAGACCCCTGGGACTTTAGCACACTGATCCTGCTTGCACTTCTAAAGATACATCGACCAACTACTGATAGAGCTTTTCTAATGTGCCACATGACTTTTTCTAATGTGCGCACAGGTCATTTTAGACGGGTGGATGGAGGAATAAATGGATGAATCAGTGGATGGAGAAACTGAGGGAAGGATGGATAAGTGGGTAGATGAGTCGATGGATACATGGATGTATGGAAAGATAGATGGATGCAATGATGGATGGATGGATTAAGGAACATAAAGATAGATGTTTGGATTGATGAATGGAGGAAGGGATGGATGGATGGACCAGTGGTTAGAGGAAGGGATGGTAAAGGGATCGATCAGTGAGTGGATGGATGGATCAGTGGATGGAGGAATAGATAGAAGGATGGGGGATGGATGGAGGGATGGTAATACCCCCCCCCCCCCATCAACAAACATATAAGGGATTAACACACTGAGCTGTAATCTGTCGTCTGGAGGGAAATTACTACGATGCTATATTTAGACGGAAGCGAGGCGCTCTGCAGACCCACATCTGGAGCGTTCACACTATCCATTAGCACTTATGCAACACCTCAGACAGATTCCCATTAGGACTATTCCAGAAAGACTGGAACTTGAAGAATCTTTCTATAATAATATCTACGATTGCTATAAAATAAATAATGCTTGCAAAGTAATAAAGAAACCGTAGTGAATCATGTGATTTGTTCAAGAGAAGCGTATCATTTCAGGAGTTATTATGCAAACAGATCTATCCTCAAAGCTCTTTTTGTTCTGAAAATAACTGAAACCTTTTCCTAGAGCAACTTTCATGATTAATTGGCGCTGTGTGACAAAATGTTGGTTGTTTTCCCCAATTTGTAAGTAAATTTTTGTTTTTATGTGTAGCTTGTTTCAATTTGTCATGTTGTGAAATGAAACGGAGCATGGAAGAGTGTGTGTAATGGATGCGTTCAGCTGTACTATTTCTCCAAATCAATGCAGCTACTTGAAGCTCAAGCGTGTGAGAAATCTCTGCTGTTTTTTAAAGCTGTATCGATTGCAGAGTGAACGTGAAACCCAATGTGGAGACGCTTGAAAGATGATACAGAGCAGGGGAAATCGGGTGGGTGTGGATGCTGGGAAGCGGCGAATGCATAATTTGGTGCTTTAATAACTCGAGAGACCCGAGCTCTCAGTGATGCATCGTTTGATGATCCACTGAGTGTTCGATGCTTGTAATGAAATGAAAATAGAGCCGTTGAAGGGAGCAGTCTGCGTACAGTAAGAAATAAATCAAGCCGTTCTAATACTGTGTTCGAAAGCCGAAAGTATAGCACGATCATTTTTCAGACCAAACAAAGAACGCTCCTTTCATTGAAAGGTACACATCTCAATACAGAACCACCAGACTATACCCCACACCTTTATAAATCACAGTAGATCAATCTGAAGAAGAATGGGCTCCTTGTTCTGACGTCAACGCAACTAAAGATAACTAGGAATCGCCAAAGTCGGCAGATTTAAGAGACTGTGATCTGTTATTGGATTGTTAACGGATTTGACATTTAAATTAAATGTGACTGGATTCCTTCCGATCCACCTGGAGGTGTCTAAAACGCAACTGCTGCTTAAAGGAGTTCCACAGGGTTCAGTTCTTGGTCCGTTAACCTACACAACAATCCTGACCTTTCAAAGGCCCATCTGGAACAACTTTAGATGCCCCTGACCTGAGACAACTCTTACCTGTTCATAGCTGATAACGTGGTCAATATGTGTGTTTTTCTCTCACCCAGCTTCTGCATGCACGCTCGCAGTCTCTCCTCCAGGCTGAGCACACGGGAGTGCAGGTCGTCGTAATCGTACGCTCCCAGCTCTTGCTGAAGCTGACCCAGGCTGGCCGTGAGGTTCTGCACCTCCTCCTTGAACTGCTGCACCAGGCGAGCATCTGCCTTGTACTCCTCCAGCACGGGAATCAGAGGACGCAGCTCGGCCATCTTGGCTTTGATGGCCTGCAAGCATGCAACGGTGGACAGTTGGAGAAGGGCGCTCATGGTATGTTGCACTGGCTGGAAGTTTCTTTGAATCCTAGCTGATTGTTTCGGAAGTGTGGAACCAACAGTGTAGTGCGGTGGTTGTGGCGGAGTGTGCTTGAAATATCAGTGTTTATTCAACTATTATCTTGTTACATTTAACACCGTGATTGTGTTTAACCAACTTTCATAGCATTGGGTTCAACACTGAGTTAGTGAGTTAATCAAATCATTTAGTTACATTTAGTGTATGCAACTAATGTAGCGTACCATTTAACAACAGAGCAGTGTTTCTTCAACACACATTGTGTTACATTTAACACTGCGACAGTGTCAACTTTCATAGTGTTTTGTGTAACACTGGAGTCATGTTTATGCAACCTTCACAGTGTTCTATTTAACATTGTGTCAGTGTGCAATATAACTCCTAATATTAGGTTTAACAACGGATCAGTGTTTATTTAACTCTCGTGGTGTTACATTTAACACTGGGTCAGTGTTGATCCAATTACCATGTAGTAAAACAATCAATAATGTGTTTATTCAACTCGTAGTTTAAAAGTCAACACTGTGTCAATTGAACTCAAAATGTGTTACATTTAACAGGCAATTATCTTACGGAGCTACTCACTTGACACTGTTGGTGTTGATTTAACATTTTGGACTTTGTTCAGTGTGTGAAACCCCACTCAACATAATTTTTACATGATGGGCCACAAAATCTAAAAATGGGCCGACCATTTTACTGTAGGTCACGGTAAATCTCAACTAAAATTCTTTTTTTTTAATAAAAAAAATGTTATTGTTGAGTTCGTACTATATTTAAAAGGCTCTAAGCACACGCTTGCAGGTCAGCCAGGTCACCCATAATGTCCAATGCTGTTACCTCATTACTGTCAACAACCTGGGTCAAATTATACACATTTATATGCATTTTATTTCTATGTGAAGAAATGTCTATTTATAGTTCTAGTGTTGAATTTTGTTTTTCGAGGCTTGATAGTGAAGTAAACTACAGTGCTGCCAGCTTTTTGATATTTAAATGTTTTCTCACTTCACAAATGTTTTTGTTTGGCAAAATAATACACATAGAGTTTGAGTGCATACAACATATTACTTCTACAGAAGCTCTACATAATGTCTGAGAGAGATCCAGATCTTATTGAATGTATTGCAAGGAAATTTAGATAAAACAAAGCCAGCAAGTAAAAAAATGTGAATATGAACACGTTTACACAACAATTAATTTAGATGCATTTATATCTCTGATGAAATTGGTCAGCTTAAATGTCGATAAAATATTTATATTTTATAAAATAAGTGATATTTTTGAAATCCTCAGTTTTCCACATTTTTTCCCAAGAATTGATCTGACCACCACGTCTACAAATGATTCTTTGTAAAGCTCCCCAAGAATGCAGCGATGACTTGGGAAAAATACAGCATTTATTAATTTTAGATTTCTTTTCATGTGTCTGTGTGCGGGTGCTTGTAGAGCCAGTGAGAGACCAGAGGCCAAGATGCAGTTTTTTTTTTGTTTTTTGTTTTTTAGAGTAAAATGAAATGTCTACAAACAATAATTGGTGAAATGAAGTGCTCTGAACACGGTAAAGTATTGGGAAAAAAAACTTTATTAGTTATCGTTTGGAGTTTCAGAAAGGGACACATGCTGAAATTACAACTCACATACAACAATGTGAAGTTACGACTGAATTCTTCAAAAAACGCATTATATTTCCAAAAACCAGAGATTCAGAGTGGCAAATCATAAAAGAAATGCTCAAAAATGACAAAGCAATACTAGCAACGATGATCACTATAGCAATATATCAATGGAGCTGAATAATACAGATCATATAAAGGAAAATTAACAGCTCTTGAGGGTAGCATGCAGGAGCAGATCTGATTGGTGTTTGGGTAAGGGAAGGGGAGGGGTTTCTTACAGCTAATGTCCTATAGAATATGAGAATCGGGAGATAAACAGCATGATTGACGCCCACTTCAGCCAATCGTGGGTTAGACCTGCCTCTTCTGGCCTCTGGCTCTCCTATCCTGTCTTTATAGTTAGCCCTGCAAGCAAGAAACAACACACTCAGCACAGGGAGCTAACTCGCTAACCTAGCTAGCACATGCACCATCACATGAACACATCTCACACACAGCTATGGAGCCACATAAGAGATATATCGGTGGAAAGAAAATCAGGATGGGAGGAAAAAATGCTTGAATCTTTTGCATGTACGAGTTTTCAGACATCACTTCCTGTTTACACTGCAGCGATAAGCCACTTTTGCACAGCAGAGTACACAGGAAGCTTAAAAGGGTTAAAAACACAAAATCCTCGAGAGAATGCCAAAAGTAAAAAATTTTTTTTTTTTTATTTCCATCCTTATTTTTCCCCACCACCACTTTCCCTTTATGGGGAATGGAGCTAGCGTAAAAGTGTAACGTTATTTTGCATGCAGCATGTGGCAAAAGGGGTTTGATTAAAGAACCTTTTAGAAACTGAAATGTGCAGATCGTTCATTTCTTTTCAAATATTTAAAATTTTACGTGAAAAAAATAACCATTTTTGAGTAAATATGATTCGATTTTACTCAACATTGACAGTTTGACAATCATTATTTAGAATGTTTGCAGTTTAAAAATCATTAATGCATCAGAGACTATGGATGCATTCACCAGAAAATGCTAAACAAATAATGCTCTAATGCAAGAGGTGACAATAGTGCCATAACAAACCTAAAGTTACACAGGTCCATCAGACACCTCACAATTATTTTTGCTTCCAAATCTGTAAGCCAGATATTACGGAAATCTTGACAGGAGGTTTCTGATGTAAAGCAGTTTTCCAATAACTTTATCCATGTGGTCATTACTGAAGGCACTTGGAGATAATAGGCTTGTCCTAATAAGCTCCTCCCGAACTTTGTTAATTAAACATCATTGGTTGTGATGATCACAACACTAAACAAAACTAACTTTTACCACCCTTTGCCCCAGCTTTTAAAAAGAAAACAATACTTGTTTACATGACAGCGGGAGTGGTTTAATAGAATCATTGTCGACAAGGAAAAAAAAAATTGTATTTTGGATTTCTTTGAATCAAATGAAGATGAAGACAAAGTTGCAATTGAATAATTTGGACCAAACTGTTCCTCCATGCGTGAGATCTTCTGCACATTTCACTTAAATCACAAACACAGCTGTAGATCTACAAACATGCAGTGAAATACCTTGTGTGTGTTGCAACCATGCAGCTTATGCTGGTGTGTGTGTATGCGTGTGTGTGTGCGTGTGTGTGTACAGTTGTGTGTTGACCTTGTATTGCTTTGCGATGTTCTGCTTGTGGTTCTCCTCCACCTGTCTGAACTTGGTCTCCAGACCCTTCAGCTGATCTTCCATCTTCACCACATACTGCAGGTCTCTCTGAGTCCTCTGGTCCAAAACCTGGATCGACTGAGTCATGTTCTGGACCTGTACAAACAAATGCACACCCAGAGATATGAACACATGCGCAAACACTGCAGCAGAGAAACGAAATGATCTTGTTTATTAATCTTATTAAGAAAAACCTTTCTTTAAAACAGACCCTTGTGCAATAGATCTTTTCTCCTCATGCTTTCTGTCTACGAGAAAGCACCCTGCCTTATTTATTTGAAAAAATGAATCATTTTTTAACATTTGCGGAGAGCACATGGACCACATCTTCAATCAAGAAAATGAACAGAAACTCATCCAAAAGTGATGCAAACATACGATAACTGCCTTTTTTGTGCGCCCAAGACCAATAAAGGTCGTACTTTCAAAAGGAAGAGTAGGATTTAAGATTTTTACTGACTTAAATGTCATCATTTCAACTCCTGGAAGTACAGTCTCTGTTCAAGTGAATGTAGATTTTGATCAGAAACTCCGAAAAGGACGCAGACTCATGATGCTTCAGCATTTTTCTGTCTGTGTTTACATTTAAGGAATACTCATGAGATTGTAAATAAGCTTTTATGTGACCCAAAACGTGCTCTATGATAAATATTACTGTAAAGCCCTGCTTCTTCAATCCCAGTTAACTTGCAAGTGGTACAGTGCCAGACAAGCCCTGAACGCAGAAACAAGAGCACATCACCCCAGTCCTGACATCACTACACCAGGGCTCAAGAAACGCTTTGAAAACTCAACAACTCGTTTTGCAACTTTTCTGCACTTGGGAAATTTGACCCCCAATTTCAGGCTGAGGTATACTCATTGGCCACTTTATTAGGTACACCTGTCCAACTGCTTGGAAATTTCTAATCAGCCAATCACCTGGCAGCAACTCAATGCACGTGATCTGCATCAGTTTAGGGAAGAAAGGGGATTTAAACGACGTGGCATGGCCATTGCTAGTCAGATTGGTCTGGGTATTTCAGAAACTGCTGCTCTATTGGGGTTTTCACGAATAACCATCTATAGGGTTTGCGGAGAATGATCGGGAAAAGAGAAAATTTTCAGTGGTTCAGTGGCAGTTCTGTGAGCGCTAATGCCTTGCCCAGTACTAGCAATCTGTACCTAATAATTTGACCGGTTAGTGTAATTGAATATATAGATTGATTATAATGTTATATTGTTTATTTATCTATTCAAGGTCTGTTGGATCAGGCAGAATACAAGTGTAGATGTAGTCTCGAGAGTTGTACCTCTAAGTTCCTTTTCTCATTTCTACAGAGCCTCTATGTGACGGAGCGACTGTTTTTCTGATTCTTAACAACTGTAAAATAACTTTGTCTGTTATTCTCGTCCCTAGTTTTGTCAACAGACCTTCTAATAAAAACAACAGTTTTATGCAAATGGAGACTTGAGTACTCCTTTTTCCTCTTCTCGGTGGGAATAGTCATGTGGAAAAAAGAACAATATAATTCTATATTTTCATAAGAAACATATTTTTACGAAGCTTCCCCTTCTAAGCATTGCTCCGTCTTATAGTGAGCTTCGGAGCGCTGGTGAAGCTTCTATTCCAGATGCAGCAGATGATCAGCTGTGTGCAGGAGTTGCTTCATTGTGTGTTAGAGTTGCATCATGCCTGTTTGCCCGTGTGCCAGCTTTGCTCCTCAGGAACTCATTTACCTCTCTGTGTTTGCTTCTCTAAACAAAACTGTTGTCTGTGCTCTGCCGCGAGCTCGCTGTGGTCTCTTGGTTGAGTTCTGTTTGTGGTTACTCAGGGGGTGGAGTAGGAGTGGCACTGAGGGTGAGGAGGTCTCACCTTCTCCAGTAGCTGGCGCAGTTGTTTGGTGCGGGCGTCTCTGGAGCACATGGTCTGCTGAGGAGCCACCACTGTACACACGCACCTGCCCTCACTGTCCTGAGCCGAGCTGTACACCTGCCATGAGTCCTCGGGGTTGGCGGGTAAAACCTGCCGGAGACAAGAAGAAATCCCGCCTTTTAAAATGAAATTTGTTCTCATTAATCGCGAATGAAACTTCTCTGGAATCGAGACAAGTGGAAACCTTGATTCATCAGACAGGCGGGTTTCTCTACGCTCATGCATCCGCTTGCACATAAAGAAGAAAGGTGCATGTCTCAAACTTTAGACGTAGTGTTCATGATGTCATACGTAGGTTTCTAAAGATCAAAGGGAAATGGAGACTGCAACAGTTTTTGGAAATGATCTGTTAAGATATTATCATGTGACAAGCAAACCTGAGTAGTTGGAGGTACAGTGGCACCCCGAGATACGAAATTAATCCGTTTCAGGGTGACGTTCGTATCTCGCATTTTTCATCGCATCTCGTATCTCGGGGTACCACAGTATTTGGGGATACATGTTTCCAGGTTAAAAGAAAAAGAATTATTCTGTCAGAATTGTGCGCTGGACCACGTCCTTCTTCTTTAACCACATTCCAAATAAAAGCAAAAAATGTGTAAAAAAAATTTGAAATTAAATATGTGCATTAACTCTTTCAACCTGAGGGGGCGCTGTGTACCTTGACCCAGCTTGGGACAATCGAAAAGAAAGTGAGTTATGAGTCCATTTATCTTATGCTGCATGCAGAGCAGTAGGAACTCGTAAAAGAACTTATTTGGTTCCTTACTTGGTTTTCCTAGTCTTTAGCAACAGGTTGGTGCACACCCAAAGTCAAACAACACTTTTATTGTCTTAAAAGACACAGTTATCTAAACCAGATTTCACAACGACTCCAAAATGATTAGTTTAGTGACTCGTTCTTTCCAGCCTTTTTTTTAACCTTGAATCTGTTGTGATTGGATGCTGTACGTAGCTCTTGCTGTGAGGAAATACGTCGTTAAAGTTAATGCAGTAAACTCATTAAGTTTATGATTGATTTATGACATTAAACTTGAATTTTCATGCTTGATTAACATAAAATCCTGGTATTTCAGATACTGTTTATGAAGCGTTGAAGAGTTTACACACAAGCTTCTCTAGTGGCTCTTTGATTCTTGTGTTTTAAACCAACATTTAGCACAACACTTGCAGAGAAAGTAAAGGTGGAAATCTCTCACACGGTTTCTTTCTGCACAATGCGGTGAATGTTATATTTTTGTGAGACAGATGAAGTGTTTAAATGAACTGTAAATGGTTAGAGACCCCTTTAAGAATTGCTATCTTTTCCAGAATATCAAAGTACTAAAAACCGCACCGTCCCGGTTAATGAGTTTTCATTACACAGGGAACTATATAAATATAAAAAACATTAAATATAAAGCTTAAGTTGCAAATAAAAAGTTAACTTTTAGCTTCCTTTTGTGTTTTTACTTTAAAAAGACATTTACCAGTGTCTTTTGTATTGCCTGCCAACTTTGACGATCAATCAATACGTTGTTTGTTCATTGTAAACATTGAGGCTCGTTGTTTATTCTCATTATTGATAAACGTAAGGTGAAGAAGGTCGTCAACGCATTTTAACGCAATTAAACCCAATCTGCTCAATCCCTGCCTCAGACCACACCCACTTTTCATCAACCAATGAGCTTGCAACAGCTGTGCTCCTGCGCATTCAATCACACTGAACCATTCGATATTCTCTGCTGCGGTGCACCATTCCTTCAAATAGTCCTTGGGTGAGGGGTCAAGTGAAAGAAGACTGACCCTATGAATGAACTTCCAATCCCGTTTGATTAACATCTGGACTGCCAAAGAAGATCTGAGAGGAACAGACCCTCAAGCTTTGAGCCAATGGCAATCATTTAGAATATTACATCTCTGGGCATGGATTTGATCAGCTTCACTCGGGCCCTTTTTAATCCCGAATTTCCTCGATTTTTTTTTTTTTTTTTTTTTTTTCCTTGATCCACTAGGAGAGAAAACTCTCCGGCAGAGAGAAGTTAATACACTGTAAAAATCATCAAAAGATAAGATTTGTGACAAAAGACAAATGTGGGGCTTATTAAATTTAAATAACTTGTAAAGTTAATCCAACTTAAAATTGAACTGAGGTGCCACACGTGCGAGATGAACCTGAAAGTTTAAGAAAAAATTGTTAATTTAAGATGATGAAAAATTTCATCTCGACAAAAGTTCTACCAACAACCTTTTCGTTATTTCAGAACTATAACGTAGAATTCCAAACCATGGTCAAATTCAGGCAAAATTTCCACAAAAATCTAAGAAATTTGACCAAAGTAAGCAATAAAAAGTGATTTAGGGTGTTTTTTGGCCCCGCCCCCATCCTCGAGACTGCTCACTTATGACAAAAAATCCAAACTGAATGCAACAAAACAAGTGAGTCACCCACAGAAGAGCTTTAAAAATGTTCTATCCACATAAAATAAGTAAATGTTTAATTGATCAGTTACAATTTGCAATTCCATGAAATGCCAAGTCCATTTTTAATTATACACTAAACTTCTGATTAAATCAAATAAACCAGAACTGCAGAACTGTGAATCTTAGACTTTTCGACCAATCAAAAAGAGACCAATTCATGTCTAGGATTCAGTCAACGCACTTCTCGACAGAATCTCGTGAAAAACAACAATTAGTTCATATCTCAGACCTGACTTATGATCATAGAAGGAAAAGCTACATTGCAAATTCAATATAAAATGCTAAATTAGTAGCTTTTATCGTTAAAGTGCAGCTGCAAAGACCTTTTACAAAGGTGGGTGTTCTTTTAAATAAAAGACTAAAACTACTTTTAAAAAGAAAACAATTCGTATTGTTTTGTACCTTGGATGTATTTTAAATCGCTCGGGTTCATCTGCACCAGACAAATGCTTTATTTGGCAGCTTAAGTCAAAGAGAAATAATTGATGAAGGATGAGTTGAAAATCGCCCTCTCTCACCCGTGATTTCTGCTGGACAGATTTCTCAGAGCAACGAGGCGTCGCCACAGACGCACCTGAAACATGCACCGGGGGAACCGCAGCGATGCGACTCTTTCACGCTTTACAGTGTCAAAAAAAACTGGATCACGCTCTTTTATTTCTGTAGCTGCCAAACTTTGGATAGGAATGAAATGCGCACTTACTCCTATACTTCGGTCCGGATATCCTCTCTGGGGCAGTTTGGTGATGTTGAGTCCCACAAGTGAGGGAAGAGTCTGGGACATCCAGTTGGTGATCATGGCCATGGTGCTGAGCACCACACCGATCTTCAGCAAAGGCACCGACATCTCTACGCACGGAGCCAAACTCTCATTCTACGCGCGCCAGCGGGGAACGGGAACGGCGGGCATCTCTGCCCGTGTGCGCCTCGAGCATCACCATCATCCGCATCCCGTCCACGGACGGTCCTTGTCCGAACGCTCTCGCGGTGCGCATCCTGTTCATCAAAGGAGTGCAAGGTGACTTAAAGTGATGAAACCCGAGAAGCTGTTTCCTGTCTCCAAGCCTCTTCAGCGCGCCTTTACGCTCCGCTTCCAAGCGTGTGTGAAATACAACTGGATTACAACTGCTCTCACCGCCTGTTATCCGTGGAGGAGGAAAGAGGAGGTGCTAGCTGCTCCTATATAGTCCCTGTGAGTGATGTCAGGCGCGCCTCCGCGCACGAGACGCGCCGCCGGGGATTTGCGCTTGCTGGTGGCATTGTGACAGCCACGCGCTCGAGAAATACTCCCTCTCCGGGTCGACTGGAGAGAATTCTTTTCTCCTTGTGTCTTTCATCATCACCTCTACCCCTCATTAGACAAAAGGCGCGCAGTTTAGAGCGCAATCATTTTCTGGCACGAACATGCTGTGCGTCAATCAGCATAAACACACTGGTTTTATTCAACCTGGAATCATTTTTATTTCAATCTCAGAATCGATATCGACTCCGTTGGTTAATGGTAAGCAAAAGCATCTTCCACATCCAGTGGTCCTCAGCCTGCATCATATACTGTACAACGATCCGCAGAGCTCGAGCGCCCCCGTGTTGTTAACGCGGGGACTTTCGCGCAATTACGAGAGGAGGCCCGGCTCGTGCTGCACTTGTTTAACACCAATTGCTCGCAGGGGGATGTCTGACAGGTTTCGCACTTGCTGCTGCGACACGACCAAGTTGCACGTGAATGCCACGTGATTAAAACAGAGAAACCAGGTTTGTTTCTCACCGAACCGGCTTCCTGTTAGACCTGCCTGTGACTATTGATGCCAAACAAGCTGCCAGAACTGAAAAGTGCAGTTTATAACTGATCAGAGAACACCTCTTTATGTAATAAATTTCAACCCTATAATACAACCCCCGCCCAATTCACTCAGATTTCCAGATAGCATGACTCCGCCCCTATTATCCTCTTATATTGTCTATTAAATAAAGCTTTTCATTGACTGATTTGGAATAGAGAAGAGATATGCGAAAGGCGCTTTACAGAGTGACCTTTGAGGAGAGAGAGAGAGAGATCCACCCTCGCTTTAATAAAACATCACGCATAACACATCTAAAAAGATGAATCTAGGCCAGAAATTCTTTTCTCTCACTCCCTGTAACCCAGGTTTATTCTAGATGATTTACGTTAATGTGCTTGATCAACAGAGGCATTTGGCTCCACGTGTTCTTTAATGAAAGTATTTAATGAAGTGAAAAACAGGAAAGCAAAGATACAACGTTGTGTTGTCTTTGAATGACAATGATTTGTATTTGAACTGGAAGAGGATGAATATCAAACTGCTGATGTTGACAGGATCTTGTGTCTCTCAGTCCACACCAATTGCAACGCTCCACAAACCAAGTGTTTATATAATAAGTAAACGTTAAAATCTATGAAAACATCTAAAATAATCTTAGATCATTGTTGTCTCCCTCTCAACCCAATCTGTGAGTTGCTATGGTTACCAATGAAGCAGGTCGATGTAAATAAAACAAACCAATGCAGGTAACCGAATTTAATTATGAGCTGCCAGCCAATCAGAATCCAGGATTCAGATCCCAGCATACTCTAGTGGAGACAGGGTGTAAGGTTAAAATTACCAAAGAATTTCAGCATTATTGCATTTTAATTACTTTTAAATTACAGTAATTGGATAGTTTTTCTCAGAAATTGTAATTTAGATTTAAACCGTTTTTTTTTAGTTGACTACATTTCAGGTTCTGTACTTTTACTGCACTACTTTTCTTCTACCTGCTTTAACTACTTTTATATTTATGTATTTTTTTCTACAGTGATTGGCATCGATTCCGTCCAATCACATTGCGTATAAAAAAAACAACCCCCAAAAATGAGATCTAGCGAATGTAACCAATGGAATACGATCACATCGATGAAATCAGTAGAAACAGAAATGATTTCTCAAGAACAGCTCGTTTATTTTCTTTTATCATTTCAATCGGCAGGAAAATAGTCGAATGTTTACTTATGTAACAAATTTTCTCTCTCATGCTTTTTTCTGTCTTTCTGTTTTGCACTCTGTAAATCACTCTTTCTCTCATTCTCTCTATTTCTATTTCTTTTTTTCTCCCTCTCCCTTGTATCTTTATCTCTTCCTTTCTCTTTGCTCTCTATTTTTCTCGTTCCCTCCCTCTCTTTCTTTACTTTCTCTATATCTCATTCTTTCACTCTTCATCTCTCTCTTACTCTCTCTTTTCAATCTATCTGTCTTTCTCTTTCCTTTTCTTTTTTCTCTGCTCTCTTTTTCCTCCAGCTCACTCTCTCCCTCTTCATGCTATCTGAATCTTTTCTTTCATACCTTCCTTTTTTTTCTCCCTCTCTCTCCTTTCTCTCCATGTTTCTTTCCTTCCTTTCTCTCTTTCTCTGTTCCTCTCCTCTTTTTTGATCACCCTTTTCTAACACCATTAAGAAAATGGCTCTGACGTGAGGTACATTTTTAATTTGTAGGATTACATTTTTGGCAAGTGATGTTACTTTTACTAGAGCATGATATTTCCGTACTCTACACCACTGGCTGTAATTGCACCAATGGAACCTGCTCACTTCCGGAGGCTGCCTCAAGTGGTCAGGATTTGAACTGCAGCAGCTGTCACTTGCTGTTATGGGTCTGAATCCAGACAGAACCACATGATAAGAGCAAACGTGATGTTGACATCTCCCAGTTACGTCCCTTATTACCTCACTATGTTTCGAGGCGTGCTGTCTGCTATTTGTGTTTAGTCGCTACTTTACTTCAAGTAATGTTTCTTCCAGTTACACCTATTGGTTTAATCAGATTCTGTGATCTATGCTAAGCTAAGCTAAAAGCGCTATGTCCTAAACTCATTACGCCCACATCTCATCAGGTGCACTTATACATGAACCATAAAGAGGTTAAAGAAAAGCTGTCACTGCAGAATATCGCCGCGTTTGCTTGATGTTGTGATGAAACTTGCTTTAGTCTCCATCCACGGCCTCTTAACAATCTGCTAACTGAGTCTGGGACTGAACCTGGCTATTATTAAAGTAGCGTTTATCTCTTGAAATACCTGACGTTTCACTCTCACTGCAGCTGTATTTGTGTGTGAGAGAATGATGGAGCTATAGAAACAGAAGGTCACCTCTGCATAAATCTCCCCACGCTTCAGTTCCCTGGCCTTGAGATGCTTCTGCACTGATGACCATCTCAATCTGAAAACCAGGCCTTGTTTTATTGCATTGCTGGATGATGCTTTGCATAAAAGCATCCGGACCAGCGATGAGCGGACCTTGTGTCACGGCCTCAGACATTAGTGCTCACAGGTGAACTTTGATTTTTACGCCTCACCTTGTGATCTCCCTGAACCCGGGAGTGTTATTTAAAGACTTTGAACATTTAAACATTTTGAACATAATATTTCCCGCTGGCTCTTGATAACAGCGTGTGTTCTTTCATGAAGAAACTACACTTTTACAAAGTTACAGAAATTATAAACGTCTGTTGATCACTCGGGTCAAGTCGATTCAGATGTTTATTCAGATGTTTGCTATTTTATAACATGTCCCATGTTTGATACACATTTGAATACAATTCAAAATGCTCACAAAAATCAACTCTATTCAGAAGTGCGCTCGCTTACAAGGGTCATTATAGAAAAAGATTACAGAAACAAGAGTAGGATAAACTCAAAAGAAAATGGACAGCTGCAAGCAGTGATACGGGGCCAAGCAGCCATCGTAAAAAGAAGAAGAAGGAGCAAAAGGTAGCCGTGAGTTTATGTGAATTCAAAAAACACAGTAAACTAATTCTGGCATTATGCTAAAAGTATTTAGAGGCGTTTGCCATTGGGTTGAATGTGTTGTGGTGTGGTCAATATAGTTTGGCAACACATAATAGACATAGACTAGCTTTCAAAAGTTCAAAAGTCTTCTGACCTCAAGGTGGTGCTGCAATAAACCACAGAGTAACTTCAGGCCATAGATGCATGTCACTTTTTGTAAGGATATGTTATTGCATTCGGAAAAGAAATATTTTTTGACAAATTTCAAAATGCTAAGTAGCTAAATGTCTCACGAAAGTCCAAACCTTTGAAGAACTTTTATAATTTTAAGACAAACGTTTCGACATATCAAACACAATGGCCAAGCAGCCATCAGAAAAAAGTACAAAAAAGGAACCAGAAGATATTTTAAGTGAATTTGATGAAACATAGTTAACTGAATCTGGCATGTTGCTAAAAGTATTTATAAATGTTGACAATTGGGCTGAATAAGTTATGATCTGGTCAGTACAGAGTAAACAAGATGTATCAAAAGGCCTACATATCTCACTAAGACTAGGACTGACCTCAAGTAATTGTATGGCATAGAGGCATGTCACTTTTTGTGAGGATACGTAGGTTAATGTAGCAAAAATGGACATGGTGTGACTGAACCACACAGTCTTTAGAAGTATGATGAACTTTTAAAGATTTATTAGACACAAAATCCATTTTAAAGAATCCTGACCACTAGGGGGACTGAGCTGAAACTGTACACACAATATCAGCCCGTGGTAATTATAATATACACCAAAAATTAAGTCAATAAAAATCCTTAAGTAAATTAAGATGGTTTGCTATTGCAATAGAAAAAATATTTTCTATCCTAATGTTCTGAGATAGAACTGGAAGTGGCATCACAAACAGGAAGTTACATCACAACTAGCAATGTGTTCGCTATTTAAATGAAGTTTCGGAGAAACTCTCTCTCTTTCAATGCAGTTTTTGATAGCTGATAGCATCTTCAGTGTTTAATGCTAAACAAAGCCACATTTTCTGTCATACCTTTTTTCAGAGTCTTCCATGATGGGTTATGGTTAATATTTTCAGTAACACTATTTATTCGGGAAACCAAACGTTTAGATTAACTAGAGGAGGATCTTTGGTAGAAGAAAATCAGATGAATGGTCGGAGGAGTTAAAATATATGTTTTTCCATTAACTCAAAATACTGCTTGGGTTACTTTTTGGAAAAACGACGTCATATAGAAACCATTAAACATGAGCCAGGGAATCAGTGCAAAGGGGTTTTCCTACAGTTACAAAAGCTGTCGATGTCAAAATAAGTAACGTTTTTACTAACGACTAATTGTGATAAGTTTGGGTTGGATGGTCCAAATTGTGTCAGGTGACTCCTAGAGCACACTTATATCACTGTGCCAATTTTCCTGCAAGTGGTTCATAGGGCTGCCATTGACTTCAACATCGTAAATATAAAATACTTAAAACAAACATAAACTTAATTGATCACACACTCTTAATTTGAGTCAAATGATCTAATAAATTTGAATATGTAAGCGAAGTCTAACACAAAGCTTGTGGTTAATGGAAAGCTGCTCTCTTCTGACACCAGCCTCAAGTGGCCAGTCAGTAAATTGCAGGGACACAAAAGGGGATCAAGATTTAAATCAGGAGATCAGTTTTCATTCATCCACACACATAGAATTATTTACAAAGAAACATTAAAAGACGTTCTAAACTAAAACACGAAGCCTAACCCTGTTTTGCTGCAGAAAACATGCCAATGTGAATTTTCTTTCAGAATTCAAACCTCTTTTACTGCCACAATTTGATCATTTGTAGCCAGAATCTATGACAATAGATTTATTTTGTCTCATCTTTCTCTTTCCGAATGTGTATTTCATAACTACATTGACCCAGACGACGCTGCATTATTATGTCCTAAACGAGTTAATCATGTTTGTCATTAATGATTTTTCCATTTTGCCACTTGATGGCATCCGCTCATTTTCTGGATCATTGTTAATGATGAACATAAACAGCCGAGAGCACCGCAGATATGAAGCGGAGCAGTGTAATCTGTGTTTCACAAAAGCACTCTCGTGCTCTGTCTGCTTCATTTTGCCATCGCTTCTGAAGCAAGGTCTGCAATAAACATCTGATATAAATGTTTTATCTCTCTTCTCTTCGGTAGCAGCGATCAATTTTACTTTCATCAACGTGAGAGTAGCGTGAGCCCAAACTGAGCCTCCCTCCACACTCTTCTTTTTATCACGTTTAATAATTCATGTGTATGCTGTGGGTTTTCTGCCGCCCAAAGCAAAACGATAATATCCTGGAGATCAGGAGCCCTGGATGATGATTTGGGGTGGAGAGCATCTGTGCTGGTGGGCCGAGGCAGGTGACGGCAGCCGTAAGTCATTGGTAATGGTCTGAAGTAGAGCCTTGAGCTCCTGGCTGTGTTTAGGGAAGCAGTCCAGCTCCACATGAGTGAAATATTATGTTACGTTTACTACTGGAGACGTTACAGGAGGAATGTCCAGGACTCATTTCCTGTCACCAGTACCTCACCATGAAATGGGGGAGTTGTAAACGCTGTTTTTGTCAGAAAAAGGGTTTGAGAAATGTACATTCTAAGCACATTCATTTCGGTCAGTAGGATTTTAGACAGATAGTGTCCGCCCTCGTTCAACACAGCTGCGCTCATAAGTTTATGCACCTTGTCAAAAGGACGTTTTTTGGGGCGCCCATTCTTCAGAAAATATGAATGATTACACAAATACCTCAGAAATCTGTCCTGCACAAACATTGCTTCCAAGTAAACAGGTCGAGGAGAGGATGGATACCTCAAAGCCGCTCAAACCCCTGTGTGTCAGTTTTTGTGCCAGTTATCAGGCAAAAATCTCCTTTTGATCAAGGTCATTAGGAAAGGTTCTGTTGTCATTATGATTTAAAAGAGTTGAAATACTTATCTTAAATGGCAAAAAGCTTTTTTGTTGAGTATAGGACTTTCATTTATATGTTGTTCAGATTGGTTTAATTGGTTTAAAAAGTCTCTGTTTTAAATTAAATTTCATTTTCTATCCCAGGCTTATTCCAGAAATGGGCCGAGATTTTAATTCAGAAAACTACTCCCCAGTTATTCACCTACTGTTCACTGATTTGCATATTCTTGATGTTTATGAAAAGTTACTGTCTGATGTGAGGGAGATTAGAGAGATCAGCATCATCATCGTTTGATTAAAGCAACATCGATAGACGCTGGTATGGTGTTTGGAGGAAACGTTATACAACCACACCGCTAAGAGCCAGAATCTGATCCCAAATCAGATGCAAACCCCGCCCGGGACATTTTCCCATTAGCCTTGGATAATTCAATTCCTGATGAAATAATAAATACATTAAACTGTAGATTAACGAGCAGCTAAAGAAATAACTTGAATACACAGAGGCCAATCAGAGGGAAGATTTGCGTGGAGCGTCTGTTTTTATTGGCTGATCTGAACTCAATTGAGCCAGACACTTTCAAAGAAACGGTGGATATTTTTCAGCAGAATAAAGCCCCGACAGAGGAACACGCTTCCAGAAACAAGTAAAAAAATAATTGAAGTTCATTTTTGTTAAACGAGTCGTGACCGTGTTCAGTGGTGACCCAGATGTTGAGCTTTGGTTGATTCATCCATGAAACGCACTTTTGCCAGTTTAATAAATGATTCTGTCATCTATTAAATAAAGTCTTGTTTTATTTTGGGAGTAAAAACATTATGACAAAAATGTAAAAAATTGAGTCTGCCTCTATCAAGATTCGAACCGTGTACTGACATCAGTGCTCTTACAGATTGTGCCAAATATACTCATCAGGTGAGTTCCCTTGAATCTGTAATTATTCAACACTTTCTTAGAGTCTGGGCTCAGCCCTGAATGTGGTTTACCAACTTATTTTCATTACACATTTGTGTGGTACTAGCTCCGTGTTTCTTTGTGGGGAGCGCATCACTTCCGGCAGAGGGAACGCGGGCCTTTTATGTCCAGCCTTGACGTAAGCATTTGACTCGTGTGACTTCATCAATGCCACAAATAAAACCATTTTTAAAAAGAAATAAAATAATTTTTTGTTTGGGAACGTTCATGTTTACATTTTTCATTCACTTTACTCTTATAAATCACTATAAAAGCCTCTAAAAGGCACAACCCCTTTAAAAGAAATTCTAATATAAACGACAGAAAACACAATCTGAGAAATCTGCAGCAATTCAAGGAGGTAACAATGAAGCAGAACCTCTGAGCACTGTCTGTCTGTTCTAAAAACATTTGCAGCTTTGTTACTGGATCTCATAACTCTGCCTGGGACAATACGGCGGCTCCATCAGCGCTGATGCAGCCTTTTCAATTTGTGTTAATGGATTATTTTTCTGTTGCAGAGTTTAGCCAAAGTCCATTCAACAGAGAGAGCAAAGGAGGCTGCGTTCTCCCAGATGCTGCGTGAATGAGATTAACTCGTGATTATCTCAGTGAAAGCGCACTCCCCAGCTCTGGAATTATCACCTTCGTGCAGATAAAGGTCATCCGTACGATCTAGGACTATTATCGTATTAGTGACAGCTCTGTTTTAAATCGATTCGGTCTGGTTTGGTGCATGAGGAGGAGATAAAAACGAGGCGAGAGTGAGCTTTAAAGCTGTTGTTTATATGATGGCATTTCACCACTGCTGACATTGTTTTGTTTGTCTGGAAAAATCCATAAATCATAGATGCATGCACTCTGGAAATCTCCCATCGATCGCTACATGGATCCATCATCAGGGCAAACACTCTTTATGCTCGAACGCTTCTCTGAAGTAAAGGCCACGTGAGGGTGTGTTCATTGTTTTGGAAGCAGAGATGCTGGAGAGAGGAAATGTACAGCTTGGTTTTTAAGACGCTTTGGCTTCTGTATTTTTCCCGGCTACAATTGTTCTTCGAAGGATCCCAACTTTCCTTGCAGTGTTTAATTGAGCAGATCTTAACCCTCCTTCGATGTTGCATGCCAATGATTTGACCTCAAACAGATCTTTCCACGACCTCGAGATGTGTCTAAGAAATGCAGCATTTGGGGTTAAATAACCAGTTTCCAGCTGAACAATCAGCACTCGTGCAGTAATTATCCAATAGGAGGGTCGTACCTATTTGCTAAGTGAATTCAGAAAGTGACTTTTTTTTCTGAAGGTCCATTCCGTTACTAGTAAAAGTGTACCTAATGAAGTGGCCGGTTAGTGTATACCTCTTAGTCTCTAGGTTTTTTTTTTTTAATTTTGTCAAAAAATGTATTATAAGATCTATTTTTAGAAGAGCTCTTAAATGTTAAAAGACTTGTCTGATCCCAGCGGGAAGAGGATTGCAGAGTTTGGCAGAAAACACAGAAGCTCGTCACCCATCGAGTGATGGAGGCACAGTTAGAAATCCAGCAGAGGAGCAGCGGAGACCACGCTGAGGAGTATAAATAGTTAAGAGAGATACACCGTGGAGACAGACCATGTAATGCTTTTTATGCAAGCATTAAAAGTTTAAAATTAACCTTGAACCTGACGGGGAGCCGGAGCAAACACTCTTTATGCATCAAGATGATGTAACGCAGCTTCAAATGTAACCCGCACAGGATCCAGGCCTCCAAATGATACAGAGAGTATCTCAAAGAAGTGAGAACACCGCGAGTAAATATTTATTATATATTAGAATGAAAACCTTCTAGAAATGAAACTCTGCTGGATTGTAAAGCAGTGATGTGTTACAGGATGATTACTATCTTAAACATAGAGCTATGCAGATGCTCCGCGCCAATGCAATCAAAACTCAACGCTTCTTTGACCGAATTGACTTTTAGTGTCGTTCCCTCATCAAAAACATTCCTCAATTTTTATTCAGAATCCTTCATGCATGTTTGTGTAATCCTCTAATCTTTTTTGTTCCTAGCACAGCCCATAGTTCCTAGCACCGCCCACAGACCAATCAGATGAATCACTAGTATAACTCCTCTCTATGCAAAAAGATGCAAAAAAATGTCTTTACCGAATCGTGACTGAAAAAACGCTGCGTATGTGTACACATGGCCAGAATGGTAACCTGGCTGTTACTTGGGCCAGTTGTGGCCCATTTCTGGAACCCACGACTAGTATAATTGACGGTGGTACTTCTCCGATGAGAGTGGAGTGATTTCAGAACCGATCTCCCAGTGCAGCTGCCCTTAAATGTCCTGTTGCATATTCAGAATCACGGCGCAGTCAGCAGGTGTAAAATGACCTACTCAGTGCTTTCATAGAGTATGTTTGTGATATATTAAGTCCTTCTGAAAAACTGCTGGTCGGATCGATCTGAACCCAATCGATAGCTGGCGCAGATCTCAGACAGAGCAAATCTGATATTCCAACGCTTCTACGCTTATAAAACGAGATCACTTGAGCCCTCATTCTGTCAGAATGCTGTCAAATAGAGAGCTAATGTGTGGGAGAGGTGATGATGGGCTTTGGAAGATCTGAGTATGAGATGCCTCAGCTGTTATGTAGGTGGTGTCGTGAGTTTTATATATTTATTTTCATTAAAAAGCAGTTTTATGGTTCGTAGATACGCCACAATATTATGTCAAAATATGTAACGAGTACACATTGACCCACAGTGCTGCTGAAAAGTTTTACAAGTCAAGGTTTTTTTTTTTACAAGAAATGCCACATTTTAATCCCAAAAGTGCAAAGCGAAACAGTCGGATAGTGTTTTAATATTCAGAGCTCGGTGAAGCCCATCGCGTCTATTTCTGAAAAGACAGAGTTGCCTCCTCGTCATCTGAGCTTCACCTCTGACTAATAATGAATCGATTAGATATCAGGTGTGTATGAAAGAACCCCAGAGCTCTAGACCTTCACCTCAACTGCAACTAGAACTCTGGAAACATGCCTAAGATTCACTCTGAGACTACAGTGTCAAGTATCAAGAGGCTGAACACCAGATGCACTGCTGATGTGACAGATCGGGAGATGTTTTTGAGAAGCCCAGGTCAGGCAGACCCGCCAAGGCTACTGCTCAAATGTAAAGGTGGGCTAGACGATGCTTTGGCCGTCACTAGTTTATGGTCTTCAAGCTCGGTTTAGTCCACCACATTTGGTGATTCATGTTTATGTTTAATGGGTGAAAGGTTGAGTGGACATCTGGATTCTTATTTTGATATAAAAAAGGAAGTAGGCAAACTTGTAAATACATTATTGTAATGTGTAGAAAAATCATCCAAATGGTCCTCCCTGCAGAATGTGGCGCAGTCGCGCCTTGGGCCTGCAGTCATGCACTGGCATTCGATGCGTCATGCACCAGCTAACACGTCATACAACTTTAAGTGCACATGTGCAAATGAAGACACATGCCCTTATCAAGCAGGTTAAGTTTAGGGTTAGAGTTTGGGTCACAGTCTGTGGTACCATAACATCACTGCATGGCAGTCTGCAACAAGAACTGTCTCAAATCATGGATGAGGCACACAGCTCCAGACAGCTAGGGGGCGCTGTGATCTCAGAGGTGGTGATTCGCCAGTAAATAATAGAATTAGTCATAGTGGAGCGGCTTTCTTCACTTGTAAGGATTTGCATCATAATCTCCGCTAAGACTTCTACAACACTTCTACAAACAAGTTATCAATTTATTTCCGGAGTAGAACATTATAGTTGCAAAGTCGTGTGAAAAAAACATTGTATGACATCGAAGTTGTGACAGTCTGTAACTATATTTATCGCGACAGTATTTGTTGTATTCTCAGCTTAGGTGCGTCCAGTAACAGAAACAATATGAATAGAAATCGAGTTCTTTGTGCTGCAGCGGGAATCTTTATTGCCGTTCAAGGCCTACTTCTCCACATTCTGAGGGAAAATGCCAGTTTGTCACCGATTCAACGGCCCATAAATCTCCGAGATGAGAAGATGAACAGAGCCACGCGGCGGTAATTGATGGGTTTGGCAGAGTCAGTTTGAGATTTACTAGTGCACACATGCGGGGTGAGCATGCAGGAGCGCTGAGAGCCTAATGCAACATTTACACAGGCGCTACGCTTCACATGCTCATCCTTTCTGATCAATATGAAAATACATGCGAGAAAGAGACACTGCTCAAGTGTGAAGAGCACTGTTCCTGTGTCCCCCAGTGCTTGGGGAAGAGGAGCCATCTTTCGAGAGCTGTGGTTTCCTTTCAGAGCCTTACCAAGATACGGATGGAGGACGATATCATAGTATAGTTACAACAGATTTGGCTTCAACGGATCCGTATGCCAACTCTTGACATGCAGACATCAACTCACAAATACATTTAAGCATCTTTAAGATGAAAGCACCCCTGTTTCAGGTAACTAGCACTAACTAGCTGTGTGCCTTCAGAGAAATCATCTCCCTGACCCCTCCCTTTAAAAACAAGCAGTTGTTTACCCACATGATTCCAGGGAGAGGTCCCCAACATCTTCAGCCCAGAAGCAGCACACCTGAACATAACCTCATCATTGATCCTCACACCAATCACCAGAGTTGTACCTCATTTCCTTTTTTTGACACTTTATTCCTCAGCTCTCAGGTCCGGACTACAATGTTCACCAAATACAAGTTCAGGCTGCACAATTTTTTTGAGAATCACAAACAACTGAGTGATCCTGAAATCGTGGGCAAATGCGAGTGGCAGTCGCTCAGTGTGAAGACGATTCGCCAACTGGTCGTAATATATTTATTTATTTAATGCAGTGCTTCACTATTTTTTTTTGTTTGTTTTTTTTTTTGCAGAACCATTTTTGGCCAAACCAAACCTGTACATTTTTACAAAATACAGGGTTAAGGTCTCTACACACAGATACGAATTTTCGATTCAAAGTTTTGTGTGACAACGCACCTCTTTCGAAAACCATGGAGGCCAACAGCTGCACTCACAGTCACAACAGAAACTTCCGTAATACATTTCTACCATTAGTTCCATTCCATTCAAAGATAACCCCCCTCCCCCACCCTTGGCATTCTTCCATTTACAGGACTCAAAATATTGTTCAGGAATAATAGTGTTCAGGAAATCTCTGAAGCACAATAATGAGCCGGTAACCTGTTTCTCGCTAAGTTTTCAATGTTTCGATGGTAAAGGATGAAGCTGATTGGTTGATTCTTGTCACATGATCCACGGTGTGCTTGTGCCTTTCTGAGAAGTGTTCACAGTGTGCTCGGCTCACATAGTTGAATGTGAGAAATCATTACCTTAAAAACTGAGAAAAGGTCCTAAACTGAGAATCTTTACCTCATTATCACGGGTGAATATTACAGACACACACAAATAAAGAAGATTGACAAGTTTACAGTATGATGAAACACAAGGCGTTTGTTATATCACTATAACTTGACAACTGTGTCCCTCTCCAAAATCAATCAGCAAAGATACAGCGATCAGATCAACAGTGCTTTCTACCGTACTCAAATCACTTGTAGAATGGGGATGATGATGTCACTGCTACCCGTGTCACACTCGGGTGCAAAAGCTTGATTAACACAGAGAATTCAACTGGGTCCATGGGCCAGTGAACAAGAAAGAGAAGAAACTGTAGAAATTCACTGTTGAATGCTGAACCCAAAGCAATTCCTGGTCTGTTACAGCTGCGATGGAATGAATCGTCTTCTTCGAGATTTTCTCATCGTTTCTTAAATTGGCGAACCAGCCAGGAGAAATTCCAGAAAAACTCAAAAAGGAATGCGTAAGATCTGTTCACCTCCTGGTTTTATACTTTCCATGTACCAATAACATGACTCCAGATATAAACGGTATTACGTATAATAAAATTAATTTTTTTAATGCAAGTAAACTGGTCGGGTTCAAGGGATGGGGATCTGCATGGCTGGATAGAGAGAGAGGAACCAACTGCTTTCCCAAAACCCTAGAACTTTAACAATGAAGGGGAACTTGACTGGAAATTCTCTAAAAGGAGTACTTCACACATCATTTTTCGGCTAACTACTAATGCTAAAGGCTAAATGCTAACTACACGCACAGATTTGAAGTGTTGGCAGATGATGGCCAACCAGCACAAAGCCAGAGTTCTGACTAACCACTTTTTACAATTTAAGATTTACTACAAAAAAGAGATTCTGTCTCGTTAATATTTCATATAAAGTCTTCTCATTGCCTGACATAACTCAAGCTCATGAAACGTTATGAGGTAATATACTGAACGAACGATCATGCTTCCGGAAAAGTCGATTTTTAAACCCAGATGTCAAAAAGCAGAGAAACAATGTTTAATGATTCCCTTTAAAAACAAAGCATTTCTGTGGCTTGTTCCGTAAAGAATGGTGCTTGCAGTTCCAGAAGTCTACGGTTAAGGCAAGGCCTAAATATTGCATTTGATTCCAAATGCGATAAACGCCATGAGATCAATTTTCTAAAAAACATTACATGACACATATTTGTTGTCTAATGCGGTCCTGGTTTGTCCATACTGTAAAAAATGCTACAAATCCATTATATCCCAGTACAACGCACTGTACGTTGTGTAAAAAAAGCCTTAAAAGTAAAAATGTTAACATTAAAAATGATTTTTTTTTTACATTTGTATGACTGAGATGCTTTATGAAACTTTAAAACAGAATTGTTTTGAAAAAAAAAAATCATGTGCTAAAGGCATAAATGTAACCTTCATATTGTAGCTTTGAGTTAATCGTCACCACACTGGTAGCACTCACTGAATGTGACACGGAGCATGTGACCCTTTCCAGTTTTTAGAATAATTTGCATATTATTTGTTATATTTCACCTATAGGGTGACAAAGAACTAGCTCCGCTACCTGCTAAACTGTAGCTCAGACGTGCATCTGATCAAATTTACATCGTCTCGCAGACAATGAAGCAATGAAACGCAGCCCGACATCACTGTTCACCACAGTATGAAATACACTCATAGAAAACGCTATTTATATTCCACCAGAAGATGGCAGTAGATGTAATGGCACATCACAGGCCACAACTTAGCCTTTCTAGTTTCTAAACCAATGACTGTAAAAAACTGCCTCTTTGTGGATGAGGGGTAATTTGAGTAATTTTGACGAAACATGCCAAGATAAGAACAAGACGAAAGTTAGATGTAAATGGAAACTTTTTAAAGACACACTCACACTTTATAACAAAAATTTAGAATATTTTTGAAGAAATACTAAATCTCAGTGATTTTATTTGTGTTTTTCCTGTTAAAATATTTGTTTTGCTCAACTTTGTTCATAAAATACTGTTTTTTATGTATTTGATCAAAGGTAATTAAAACAGGCTCAGTATTCTGCGCATTTTCATTCTCACTTCATCCAGTCTGGCCCTCTTTGTAAAAAGTTTGTAGACCCCTGTGCTGTCGACCAATCAGAGAGCAGTTTGTGAGTCTTTCAGATAAACCTTTAGAGAAACCTGTCATTATGAATCAAATGATTTTATTCAATATGCAATGTTTTATTATAGTTAAACACGCTGAATTAATATAACTGGGCTAAGTTATATGAACTATGAACTAAGTTATCGTCATATAAGTCAATTTTATGGAGCATTTAAAATGAGGTTCTGTGAGAGGCGGCATCCTAAAATAAATGAGTTAAACACGCACTCACAGTGAAGACACTCTCAACATTAGATAATATTTAACAGTTATTTCAGTAAACAAACCTCTGTTAAATACTTGTTTAGATATATGTCACTTTTTACTAAATTTCTCAGTTGAGATTTCTCAGCAGCAGTTGAAGCATCTGATCAAGGATGTTTACTTTCATTCCTGAGCTAAGCACGAAGAAATGCTGTGTTTCCACGCAACTTGTCCGCGCTCAGGTGACATGTGTCCCAAAGTGCGCTCTGAGCTGTGATGAGCATCACCGGGAACTCTTCATCCGGTATCTCCGGGCTTGTAATCCCATCCATATATCTCTGTTGCTCATTAATCCGCGCTAATTCGCCGCATGCATGCAGCCTGATCTGTCTGAGATGTGTGTGCGCGTGCGTCTCTGTGTGTGTGTGTGTGTGTGTGTGTGCGCGCGCGCGTGTGTGTATGTGGGAGGTAAAGATGGCGATAGACCTACTTGCGTGAGTTCCGTGCACATCAGCACCAGCACGATGAGACCCAGGAGCTTGTTCCCGCGCTGCATCTCGCGCCTCGCATGCAGATCCGCTCCGGTGCCTGATGAACTCCGCGCTCCCTTTCTCTCTCTCTCTTTGGGGCGCGCTCTCACTCTCCGCGCTCCTCCGTCCCTGGTCTCTCTCTCTCTCTCTCTCTCTCTTTCTCCCTCTCTCTCTCACTCTCACCCCTCTCTCTCTCCCTCCTATCCTCAGCAACGGAATGACAGGGAAGCAGGACTCGGGTTCGCGCAGAGCATCTCGAGCGGAGCGTCGTCTCGCGCCGTGGGTTTCTCCCTCGCGTTGGTTTCTCTCCGGCTGTGGGCTCAGAGTCACATACCCCCCAAACTTTGTGTGTGTGTATTCCGATGTGTGGGGTAGAGGGATTGTGGAGAGCTAGCGAGCTGTCCTAGGTGCTGAAACCGGATGTGACGTGGTGCGCGCGTGGGAAATTCAACGGAGGAGGAGAAAACATTTCTAGATGATAAAATAATCCTCCCTTCCGCAACCTTTTAGAGATTTGGAGATTGAAATTGGGGATTTAATTACATTATATTACATATTGCATGAATATATAAAATAGAAATGTTAATAGTATATTAATAAAAATAATAGTGTGCATTTGTTTGCAGGCAGATGTGAAAATGCTCCGTCTTCAAACCAGCACCAATTATTCTCTACACTCTTACAGAGTCAAAGACTTTGTAGAATTAAAGCCAGGCACATGACCCGGAGATGCTAATGCCTTTTTACGAGAGCAGCAGTGTCATTTAACTTGATTTTAATTACACATTTAACACATTTCAATTTGAATAAGAGTGAATTCAACACCAAGTTGACCATCAAAGTTGTTCACAACTCTCTATTAGTGTTGCTCTTGTCGGAATTGGTTTTAAAAGCCGACGCTCGCTGCTCTTGTGCTTTGAAGGTGTTGAAATGAATTTTTTTCTGATTTAATATTATTTAGCTTTTCAGACCCCTTCAAGTGATCCACTGCTGGTGTCAGTGGTGTATAAACACCTATGTAAACACTTCCCCAGTGTTAAATGGATACAAGGACAAAAGGAGGAGACACACAGATCTCCCAATGTGTAAAACCTTTTTAAAAATAATAAAAGCCTGGGTAAAAAGTTGCACAAAATTGGTGATAAATTGGTGATAAAAGCTGAATTTCAATGTTTGTTAGGTTTTATGCCAACATCTAAACCCAACCACTCATCTCCATCTCACTTCTTCACATTGGTATGAGCCGGTTCAGTTCAGCAAATCTGGGTCATTTGCCTTCCATGTTCCTAATTTCCTGGTTTTTCTTTAGCCGAGTTCCTGACTTTGGCCTGTTTCTCATTCCTCATTAACCCAGCTTCTTTTGCAGTTTGGAAAACGAAAGACTTTCCGTTTACATCCAGCTCTGATGCATCTCCTCGTCTTAACAGTTCCACTGTTTAGTTCTAATCGGTTCCATGTGCAGCCTTCCACAGATATTTCTACAGAATCAACTAAATTGATTCCTATGTATGTCTCGTGTGAAGGCTTTAATAATCGGATTATTTAGGTTTAATCTTTGCTTCTTCCTGTTTCGACCCGCAGTGTGTAAGAGCTGCACGGATCTCTCAGTGTCTGCATAGATGAATGAAATCTGAAAACGGGATCACAGAAAGACTTTGGATCGGTGCTGAAACAAAGCTTGTGAGGGTGTTTTTATATTTATAATATTGGATGCTGTGGTCTCTTCGGCTTCAATGCTTCTCAAGGGAACAAAACCTAATTGCTTTCATCTCAGCCGGCTGTTTTATGAACATTAGGGCTCGTAAAATATCTTTATGCTGTGTGTTTGGCCGCTGTGTGTTTGGAGCATTGATCAAGCTGAGAAACTGCCGATGGGATTCTTTAATGGAGCCGAGGAAACAAGGCAGAATATTCTCCTGCTTTCTGGGCACGGGGCTGCCATTAAAGATGCTTTGTGATGTTTTCCTTTCAGTTAAGAGCATTGCGTATCCAGAAGGCTACAAACATTAGGCCTTTATTGCTACTCACTCTATGTGTATGGCATCCGTCGACCAATCAGATTACTGTTCCTTTCAGATGGAACTGTTTTGATTAGAAGATTTTTCTGTAAGTTATAGCTATTTCCCATTTACACCGCACTCCAAGTTATTATGCAAATGCTACATCTGTGTCACAAAGATTTAATATTTTGTTTTTCAGTTGATGACATTGGGTCTCTGGGCTGTTTTGAAACAATATGGGAATGAAAAAAGATCTCTCTGCTGCTGAAAGAGGTGAAATAGTTAAATGGCAAAGACGAGTTATGAAAGCATTAAATATTTCACAAAAACATCACATTTGAGGCTGTTTAAGCTTGGTTGTTTAAACAGATCTGCTTCTGTCGACTGTTACCCGTTTAAGATTGTCCAGGAGTCTTTCAGTAAAGGGTTCATCACCAGATTCTGTGCAGTAACCTATGGAAGATATCACAAACACAGCACATTTAACACACCACGGTAACAGGGACCTGTGTCGTAATACATTTCTGTTTAAACTGCATTTCTTCAAGCACTAAGGTGTTCTTTAACGATATAGTAATTGACTATATTCGTAATCTTGCTGCAAAACTGTAATGTTCCATCAGATGGTGAATCTTTGGAGATTTTACATCGAGACATTTCATAGTGCAGATGTGGCCGTATCTTACCATGTTCTTATGAAATCCATAAGATGACTAAATTCTGCTCGTTTTAGCATCAGAAACATGCACCAGTTAAAATCCTGTTTTTATATGCAATGGTACATCTCATGAGGGTCTGCTTATGTTTTATTTTCATTAAAGATTTTTACTTTGTAAAGATTAACAGTGCATGCACAAGAGATATGCCATATGTGACGTTTTTATTTTAGATTTTAACGCCTTCATTTTCTAAATAGAGAAAAGTGTATGATAACAGACGGAAGGTAGTTCCTAGTCGTTTGGCCTAGAAAGCCTCACGATGATGTGAATGAGTTTGAGTCTGTGAAAGAATGCACAAGCATACACAGAGTATGTTTGTGCACCAGCATAAATGTTCATGCTCTATTTCACATCCTCGCATGCTTCCGGCTCCTCTCACCCTCACTCAGACTCTCCGTGATCGACTTGAACTGCTCAAGATCATGTGATGTGTGTGGGAGTGGGAGTGGGTTTGTGCGTGTTAATGCCATCCAGAATTGGTCACACGTTTCCAGACAGACTTGCCCTCCCACAGTCTGTGTGGTTTCTTCTCAAAGAGCTCTGGAGATTGTTCTCGTGCTCTAACCAGAGGCACAATGGCTCAGATCTGCTGTGAGCTCAGCGATGTTTGTTCTTTACACAGTCAGCCTCTCTCGGGCTTGTCACACTGTAGAGGATTAGAGCTCAGCAGTTTAGTGTCTGTCTGGAAATATGCTGGGAATGTGCTTTTGTCATGGAAGTCAGGACACTTTAGGCTTTCTCAGAGCATAAGCTCGGGGTAAATATGTTCTCTTGGGGACCATTATATCTGTAAACATACTATACCACAATAAACCATGCCATAATGTACTATACTTCACTATAATTTACAATATTCTACCATGCCATAGGGCTTGGTACTATACTATTCCATACAATATCATGGTACACCATACTATACTCTATCATGCTGAACTATATTACTATACTATACCACACTATTCTATACAGTTCTATGCCACACTACACAATACTATTCTGCACTATACAGTACTATACTATGCTCATACCATACCACTGGGTATATGTGGGTACTATTCTATAGCACACCACACCATACACTACTATGTTACACTATACCATACTATACTATTTTAATGTATACTATACCACACTATTCTGAACAATACTACGTTATACTGAACTATTCTTTACTATACTATACTGTACTATAATACACCATGTTGTACCATACCATACTTTACTATACCATTACATTTGATACGGTATTATACCAAACTATACTATATTAATATATACTATACCACACTATTCTACATTTACATTTATGTTTTTAGCAGATGCATTTATCCAAAGCGACTTACATTGGGAATAAACATCAAGCAGTTTGGTACAAAGTGGATTGATCAGAAGACATACACATAGAACACTTTCAAGCTAGTACAGAAAATGAATTCAAATCAGTGCTTCGGTGCTTTTTTTTTAGTTAGTTAGTTAAGTTAGTTAGTAAGTGCTTAAGTTAAGTTAGTAAGTAAGTAGGTTAAGTTAGAGTAGAGTTTTTAGCTGCTTTTTGAAGGTTTTAGATTCAGCTTTCCGTAATGGGATGGCAATGGAATTCCACCAGCCAGGAACTGTGAAGGAGAAGGTCCTGGTGAGAGATTTTTTGCTGCTCTGAGATGGGATTCTAAACAATACTATGTTAAATTCTTTACTACACTATACCGTACTATAATATACCCTGCTATACCATACCACACTTTACCATACCATTACATATGGTACTATACTATACCATACTATATTATATTAAAATATACTATACACTTTACTAAATATAAAATATACTAATACTACACTATTCTATACACTATTATTATGCTATACTGCACTATACTGTACTATACTATTCAATATGATTCTATACTATACCACACTGCGCTATACTATACCATACCATCCTATACTATATTACACTTTACTGCATGACACTCATTAAGCTAGGCTAGTAAATCATAATTATCATTGAGAAACAGTGATTTCAACCACAAAATTACATCAGACAATGCAAAACGTATAGATGAGAAATCGTTAGTTTCTAGACAAATTTTATTTTATTACCAGCAATAAAACTGGGTGAATAGAGAATGGTTGAAACAAAAACAAGTGGGCGTTTGGTTTCTTTTCCTGTGGGGAGTGTGATTACATCAAAACACCCTGAGTTCATCTGTGATACCTTTTCCCAATGGACGCCAATTCCAGAGCCAGCGTTTGCTGTATTTAAACCATCTGATAGACGTCACCTGCTGAGCTGACCTGGTCAGTGGTCGTATCTGCATTTTAAATCAGTTTTATGAAAGTTATATTGTTTTTCTCCCACTGTTCGAGAACAGTTTCTTCATGAGTGCTAGTGATTCGAGTTTTGACCTTTTGAGAGGATCTGCCTGTTAAAATTAATCTCATCGCTCGTCTCTTGCACACAGAGGAACACACCAGAGCTTATCACACACAATAAACAGATCGATACGGAGAACAATATACAAACATCAACACACAAGATAACAAACACAAAGAGAAGGTCTCTGTGATCAACATTGATGGCATCACCAGAGTGAACAGTTGTGGTGCAGTAGGAATTAATGAGCCTTTCCTATTTGCTTTACATCTTCATTCGTCCGAGTCATCCGCTGTTTTCCCTCATACACTTCAGCCACTCTTTCATAAAGAAGCTCCTTGTGCCTAATTCATCTACGTGTGCAACTATCCCAAAACCTTTTGCTCTAGTGAGAAGAAACTCCATGATATAGTCAGTTATTCCACAGACCTGAATAACTGAATTTAAGCTACAGCCACCAAACTTAGCAGAAACCTCCAAACTGGTCTGACTTGGGGTTTTACAACTTTTCAGGCTGGTTCCACTAAAGGAATTCTCTGAAAATGTCCTTAACATGGGGTCAAACTTTGTAACTGAGAAGCATGATAACTTTGTGTGCAAGAACATGCCGACCACTGTGCTAAAGTTTCTGAACCCCAGGCTTTACAGGGATTAAATATGGCCTTTGAAAAGTAATGGAAAACGGAAACGAAAGTATCTCTAAGGCGAAAAATCACAGGGTTTATTTATTTTAATCTTTCTAATTTTTTTAAATAATATAATCACTGACAGCTCCCTAGCAACCAAACTCTTTACCCTAGCAACCACCTTTTCTGAACTCTATCTCAGCTTTGGAAAATGATAAAGAATTGGGGGTTGGTTTATGTAGCTTATAGTGACAAAGGGAACATTGTATTATATCCCTGACCCCTCCCTAACAACCACACTGTTTACCATCGCAACCAATGTGGCTTATCACTATCTCAGCTCAGTAAAAACATAGAGACCTGGGGTTTGGTTTATATCACTCATATTGGGGAATGTTGTATGATGTCATTGAAATTTCACCTTGACAGCCGATCCTTTTTGCTTAAAAAAATAATTTAAAACAACCATCTCATGTAAAATACAAGTGTATTTATGAATTTGAATATGGATAACACAAAGTTATTGGTTTTATATTTAGTTTAGAATTGTAGCTTATTTTTTTTCTTAATGAATCTCATGTGCTGGAGGTTGCCTGTGATTGGCTGGCAGAGCTATCAATCATCATGGCTGGCGATGAGTGTGTGGAAGAGCTTCTAGAGAGTTTAGCAGATTTAAATGAGACTCTTCAGAGTCACAGTGGTGTGAGCGCTGCCACCTGCACAGAGCACAGCGTTTATTAGCCGTGTCTCAATTCAAACGCAGCGTCCTTTAAAGTCCATCAATGATGAACTGACAGAAGCTCAGTGAGACTTTTACTACATCTCCAGGAGCCTTTGTGCCAAACTTTATAATGGTAAACTTTAGTAGCTATCTGTTTTCACTCCTAGCATTGCTTTAAAACGGAAATCAATCAAAGTTATGGTTGTCTGAGCAATTTCACACTTTCTGTCATAACAAGTGTGCAGCAGGTGCAGTGCTATCACACAGAGCCTGAAACGCTTCCCAGTTTTGGGTAGTTGTGGAGTTGCCAGTACACTGTGAGTAGCTGGGGGTTGGGTTAGTGTTATGAGCACCGAAAAAGGCTACGATAGCCCCTTTCAAATACAAATACAAATGTTGTATTTAAAAATATGAATTATTACTCAAAAACTGTTTTTAATCTTTATTATCAATAATGAAACTTTCAGGACCTTGACCAAAAGCTCTTTGTATTCCCCTCTTATTGTGCAGTAACAGCTACAACAGAGAAGACATCAGTCTCTTGAGGTAGTTGTGGATGAGGTTCTTTATCTTCTCTTTATCTTTTTCTTCAAGCTGATTCCCAGTTTCTCGTTATTAAACTATATTTTCCCGTAGATATGGCTCTTTTGCTTTCCCTTTCACTCAGATCTGAGAAATGTTAGAAACCCAGCAGCATGGATTACAAGCAAACGGGTCGAAATGCGGATGGTTACCTTCACCAGCCACTCAAACCCACGCTATCAGGCCAAAATCACCAACGATTGCTCAGGGTCATTTGAAAAGTGAGTGGAAAAATTGCTTTCGTGTATAATTCATATTTTCTGAAAAATGTCCAAGAAACTTGAAAACGTTCGAGCACAAGTGCAGGAGAATTAAAACTCGTTTTTCAATACGAAGCATTCCAGACCCGCACTCTCGCAGCCTCTGAACCGAGAAGAAGAAAACATCACCCGGACCTGATCTTCACTCTTATTCATGATGATCTCGAAAGCTCTGCTTAAATCCTCAGGAAATGATTCATCAGTGTTTCTCCTCCACACGAGCCATTGCATCAGGCATGGGAACGTGAGGAACGAGTAATTATGGGACCTGTGTCTGTCTTTCTGCAAGTGTCTCTCTTACGATTGTCAATCCTGTCCTACATTCCGAGCGAGCGCTCGTTCTCTTCTCTCCGGCTATTTTTAGCTGTTCCCGTCTCCATGTTTCTGCTGGTTTTTCCTCCACGTCTTCTTTCATTATTTGTTCTTCTCTCCATCATTCACTTCTTTTCTACCAATGCTAGTGAAGAAAAATGTTTTATTCTATATGTTACATTCCTATAAAAATCGAAACACTTTGGGCTGAAATTTCAGCGTCTGATTATAACGACAATATAGCAATTGTACAAATATAAACGCAATGGAAACTTGTTGTTTTATGTTTCCCTGCACACTTTTCTCCCACTAGAACTCTTTAAATACAAAAAAGAAAATGAATGAATGAATTATAATTAATATTTGAGGTTACGTGTGTAAAAAACAGCTTGAAAGATTTTCCATTTGTTTATGTGCAAGAAAGGAATTTGAAAAGTGTTTTAATCTCTTATATTTGGAGTGGAAAAGTTTTTTTTTGCTCTATAAAATGACAATAGGACATTTTTCCCGAGCACCAATTATAAACCTGAGACTGAAGAGCAAATGAATGATGCTAAAGCCAATCTCAATAAATAAGATTGAAATGTTCAGTGCTTCAGTCAAGTATTTTTATTAATATCAGATTTCTGTTTTATTATGTCATTAATTCTCTTTACGCCGCTATTGTTTCGGCACACGGCACGCTGTAGCAATCATAATAAAAAAGAAAATAGTGAGAATGAAAGGGATAAAAGTGCTGGGTTTGCTGCTTTCCTGCTGATGGTCAGTTTCATGCGTCCAATAACTCAGTTTTTATTTCTTTGCCAAAAAAACTCCTTTTTGCTTTCGTTTGCAGCTTGGATAGAGCTCAACTCAAACCTCCGCCTGGGACAGAACTGCACATTAAAAATCTTGATGTTAGATTGTTTTTTATTGCATTTTATTGGTGAGATTTGGCAGAATCTGCACCATTCACTTGCAAAAAGACAAGTTTTTTGGAGCAAAATGAAAGTGCCGACAGCTTCACTCATTTTTAATCTCGAGGCCAAATGAATGGCTTTAACTCTGTCCCTAAAGACACAAATATTATGTAACGGAGGCAAGAGAAAATGAACAAACGGCATGATTACAGCTTGTTCTGTCGAGTGTCTCGCTGAACCGCGGCTAATTAGCTTCTTCATAACATCAGTGAGAGGCCTTTGAGTCACACAACAGCGAATTAGATCCATCGTGTTTGTTTTTCAATCAAGCAATCATTTGATTTCATTCAATGGATTCCATCACACGCTGGATGCAAGTTTTTTTCACATAAAATGAATGTTTTTGGGAACAGTTTGCTCAAAAATGACATGTATTTGTTTATTTACATCACAATTAAACAAAAATAATCTCTTTTGGGGTTTACGAAGCACATTAGAACATATTGAAGATGAGAAAAGGGTGAGCGGACAGTCCCATCGTGCCCCAGTTTCAACAGAAAAACTAATTGTATTGGGATTCATTTGGTAAATAAATTTCTATAGTTTATGCACATTTTTTAAATGCACATTGGTTAAAAACTAAATCTTACTTGTGTAAAAAAATGTAGGGGCATCTTGACGTTTCCGTCTAGTTTTATTCTATTATGCAATATCCGACAAAATGCACTTAAAAGTGATCGCAGTAAGACCTGAAATCAGCAAAATATACTATTTTAGAAAGAAAGTGCGTCACTATACTTCAACAATCTTCTTTATTGTTGTAAATATTGTTATTACCACTAACAATGTTTTAATATTTCATCAATTATGCATGACACAATTTTTTCTGTTGGATGTGAAAAAACTAACCATTTTATCCAAATCATCCCAAACTGGTTAGAATTTGTTGGAGAATTGGGTGAAAAAGTTTTCCACAATGTTCTTTGCAGGATTTTTCCACGAGGGCAGTCTGTAATTTACTCAATGTTCTGTTCAATAGTCATTAAAGAAACTAATTGGACGGATCGAGCGGAAGGAAGGGAGGAGAAGGAAAGATGTGATTAGTTTCCAGATGAAAACAGACGAGGTGTTTCATACTTATTTCCTCCCCGCTGTGGATCTATCACAGACACTTCAGGAAATAAGAGCCTAATATTATTCAGAAGAGATGTTAGAAGTTAAATAGAAAGCAAACGGAGAGAAAAGTACTGTAACATCTTCTCTGTCGCTGAGTTCAGAAATTAAATCAAAGATTTAGCTGATGATCCATTTTTTATGAGATTAAAGTGTCTCGTATATTTTCATCAAAGGATAATATACACTCGCCGGACACTTTATTAGGTACACCTGTCCAACTGCTCATTAGCTCAAATGTCTAAATCAGCCACTTGATTCAGTATCGATGTTTGTTTTGTATTTTCATTTTTTTTTTTAAAGGATATAATGAAGATATTAATGACTTGGATTTATAGCGTTTTGTGAAAAAAAAATTCATGTTTGTATGACTTTTAGGTGTTATATGAAAGTTTGGAAAGGAATATTTACATTTTTCTCAAACCACTTTAATGCTGAAGAAAGCACAGTTTTACTCAAATTCATCAAAATGGAGTTATGGTGTTTTGGAAAAAAAAAACCACTTATAATTATGTTTATTGGACAACATGGATAAAAAAAAAGCAAATTCAACGAGATGTGACGACACCTCCTCCTGCCCTTTAGGAGCAGCTGAGTCGAGGGTTAGACGTGGACATTAATGTCAGATCAGATCTGATCTATGTGATGGCTGTTGGATTTATGTTGTTATGCATTAATAAGGGCCTCTACGTGGGGACAACTCTACGTGTTTGCTCCAGCGACGAGAACGACACGGAAAACCACAACGCCTTGAAATAACTGTGATTAAACTCTGACCAAAGTAATCGTGCTTTTTCTCATAAACAAACTCAAAGTGATTTTTTTACAACACCACTGAAAAAACATAACCAAAGTTTATTACTAGAGTGAAAAACACTACCGGAAGGAGAACTGATGGTGAAATGGTGAAAACTCATCCACTATTTACATTTTTTTCCTCTCGCAAGGAATCTTTCTAGATGTTCATTACTGAAAGCGTTCATTAGTACGACCCCGTAGCTGCTTTGGGGAACATTCTGTCCTGGAAACAGTAAAAAAAAAAAATCACTTGGCTCTCTGTACCTGCGACTCCCTCCAGACACATCCTGGCATCTCCGGATGGCAGCTCATTCGCACAGTCTATGTGGCCCCGGCACTTTCTACCCTGAACAATCTGGCAACCCATCAACGACGCTCTGTGAGGTTGTAATCAGGAGAAGAGTGAAAGGGGATCCCCCGGGGTGAGAGAGGGACCCGTCTCTCTCTAAACAAACACAACCTGGCAACACAAGGAGTGCAGGAGTGTTCTGTCCTCTTCACATGCTTCCGATAAAGAATTAGCTCACCAAACAAGCTCCGCCCACGATAACAGTAAATACATCATGACTGCCTCAAAGTATTTGCTTGGTTAACATACATACAGACACTACACTCACTGGCCACTTTGTTAGGTACACCAAATATCTGTCTCAATCTTTCGTGGCACAGATTCAACAAGGTACTGGAAACGTTCTCCACCACATCACCAGTAGCATCAGAAGATGGGGACACTTTAAACACAAAGGGCAGGAGACGGTCTGCTTCAATCTCAGGGAGGGTGTGGCATTGGCACGAAGCTTAATTGGTACTAATGCACCCAATGTGTGCCAATAAAACAGCCCCCAAACCATTACACCACCACCACCAGCCTGAACCGATGATAAAAGCCAGGATGGATCCATGCTTTCATGTTGTTGACACCAAGTTCTGACCCCAGCATTCGATTGTTTCTGCAGAAATCAAGACTCAATTTTGTTCCATTGTGCATCTGGTGAGTTTGTGCAAAATGTAGCCTCAGTTGTAGCCTCAGGAGTGGCACCCGGTGTGGTCTTTTACAACTGGACCCCATTCGCCTCAAGGATCGATGTGTTGCGCATTCAGAGCTCGTCTTCGGCAGAGCTCGATTGTAACAAGTAGTTATTTGAGGTACTGCTGCCATGTGATTGTCTGATCAGAAATTAACGAGCCGTTGGTGTACCTAATAAAGTGGCCAGTGAGTATATTTGGGAAGTGTAAGAGAACAAAAATTCTGATTGAGTGAAGTATCAACTGAACTTCTTTTTGATTTGAGCTGCCCCCCCCCCCCCCCCCCCCCTTCGTTGTCGATTGTAAACACATGTTCCAGTTTGTCGCGGTGAGCGTGCTCAGGCTCTCCTCAATTATTGATGCTGAACAAAATGAGCAAATGTTCTGCTGAAGAGTGTCAGCGTGTGTGAATGTGTCGTTGTGCTCTTTCCGCAGGCCCTCCATCAGTACCGTTTCCTCAGCCGTTGCTATGGGCAACACACATCAGACGAGTGTGAGGAAAACACCCCCCCCCCCTTCATTCCACCACAAACACACAGCCAGACGCTCTCATGGGGTCTTGTATTTCCATTGGACTCGTAATGATCGATGTTGCATTGTTAGCATGAGCATTAAACTGGGAGAGACAGAGCCGAGCTAAACGACACGAGCGTCTCGCCACCGCAGTCGATACGTGGTTTGTTGGTGGGGATTCTGCTCAGGTTTCTTTTGTCGTCAGGGACCGAACGCCGTGTGCTAGTTTCTCTTAAAATGAAGTGTTTTTGTGCAGCTCTGAGACAGGAACGAAATGATGCCTTCGGAGTTCATCAACGCAGTGACCTAGAGCTCTCTCCTCGAGATCAAACTGGCTTATTTTCATAGACAAAGCCCTGACGAGTGGAATAAAGCACTCGTCCCTCAACTGAACTGCATAACAATTGACAAAACTTAGGCAGTTAATTTTACTGAAAAAACACTTGGAAAATATGATTTGCATGTAGATGTTGACTACTTTTACTCTGGACGGAATGTTCTTGTTTTTGATTTGAGAAAGCCACTATATCACCTGGGTGCTCCAGTGTTCTAGTCACTTCCATGGTCTCAGGTTGATGAAAAGTAGCAGCTCGGCAGTGGGCTGCATTAGGGGGTGAAAGGGCCGCTCTCAGGAGCTCAGTGAACTTCAAACTGGTGCTATGAGAAGAGCCACCTGTGCCTCCAGGAAATACTCTCTGCTCTCAGTGTTATAACAAATGGGACGTGACTGGGAAAGACAGAGCGTGGTCAGTGGATGCTGCAGAACCTACTGCACAGAAGTCATTTTAATTTTTGTATTGACAAAAAAATGTTAATTGATGTAAAAGGTCAAATTTTTGTCTTACTCAAAAACTATGACTACAAAAACACAAGCTAAAAGTCATTTATTTGTAAATGTAAAGTCATTTCTTTGTATAAAAGATCAATGTATGACTTTTAAAACGTGAAAATTTAAAATGGGCAAATGTTCAAATGAAATAATATTGATTTTCAAATAGTGTGACTTAATAAATCAAATTAATGACAAAATTATAACTTTGACTTTGAGATGTTAACATTAAAATATTAAAAAGATTCAAGATTTAAGAATAAATATCTGACAGTGGGCGGCACAGTGGCCTTCCAGTTAGAAGGTTGTTGTTTCGAGGCTCACCGGTGACCTTCCTGGAAGGAGTTTGCATGTTCTCCCGGTGCTTGTGTGGGTTTCCTCCGGTTACTCCGGTTTCCTCCACAATCCCCAAAACATGCGGTTAGGTTAATAGAATAATCTAAATTCCCCTTAGATGTGAATATGTGAGTGAATGTTGCCCTGTGATGGACTGGCGACCTGTCCCGGGTGTACCCACCCCCTCTCGCCCAAAAGATAGGCACCGGGAGACCCCTGTGACTCCAAAAAGGGAATATGCAAGTTGGAAAATGAATGAACAAATTTCTAACACTCAGAATGATTTAGTAAATTACGAGATACAAAAGACAGACTCTGACTCTGAAAGTAGAATATACAAGATAAAAATGTCAGACTTTAAAAGGTAAATTCATGAGATTTCAAGTCAACATTAAATCTTAATAAATTCAAATTAAATTAAAATTGAATTAAAAATCTAAACTAACTTTTGAGGTTAAAGACAAACTCCTGACTAGGCTTGATCTGATGTGTTTATGATCATTTTTCTTATTTTATCATTTTAGTGGCAATGGACTTCCAAAAAAACAACAAAACAAGATGTTTTTTTTTATTAATATTTATTTATTTATTATGAAAGCATTTTCAAAGTGTGGAATTCTAATTAAATGATGTGCTCCATCAGACAGCGATTTACCATTTAATAAGTATCTTAACGAAATGTGTGTCAATTATTTAGATTGAAGTCAATGATTTTGTAATGTGTGAGATAAAATCTCTCTCTCTCTCTCTCTCTCTCTCTCTCTCTCTCTCTCTCTTCTCTCTCCCCCTCTCTTCTGTCTTCTCCCCTCTCTCATTTCTTCAACAGGTATTTATCCCCAGACCTGGAGCCCAGCATCATTTCCAGAGGTAACAATCTTTAAATTTAAGTTGTGTTTTGCAAATCCAAAAACATCCTGCAATCCCAACACAATACTTAGTTTAATGTGTTTCACAGAGTAATTAAATGTGATTAATAACAATAAAAAAATAGCATAAGACTCTCTTGGGATGTCCGGGAGCCTTTGTGTCCAATGGGGAGAGGGACAGTAAATCTCTCTCCAATGATCCATTCATCCTGATCCTGCTGCCGTATATCGATCTGTTTTCCAGCGTTAGACACACACACAGCAGCAGCTGCAGCATCAGACTGATTGAGCTTCGGCTCGGGTCGATATCGCTTCACTCATTCAGTGTGGAAGGAAACAGATCAATGGTCCGTACAGAACAGATTACACCTGTGGAGCCAGAAACACAGAGGAACACTCTCTCACACATTTCACCTTGCTGCCACATGAACCAAGAGTTTAGCCTTTAAACCACTACTTCCAGCGCAAGCTCTCATTAGGTATTCCAGTCCTGAACTCTTACGTGGAAACTAAATGGCTAAAGTTTGCATGTAAACTTTTAAAAGTGGCCATTGTGACCATGAGTGCTATGAACTTTTCCCCATTAATTAATGTTTTTCCTGAGCTGAGCTATAGACCTTTTAAATTGGTTGCTAGGGTAAACAATGTGGTTTCTATGGAGGAATCAGTTATGTAATTCATAGTTACCCTTCTCACTATGAGTGCTATATACCAAGTCTCACGTCCCTTGCATTTTCTGAAGCTGAGATATAGATCTGTTGATTTGGTTGCTAGGGTAAAAAGTTTAGTTGCTATGAAGGAGTTAGTAACGTATAATGTTTGAATATGATTAGAAAAAAAACACCTCACATGTGTCTATTATTTTCCTCAGCTGAGATAGAGATATGCCAATCTAAGAATGTGGTTGTTAGGGTAAACAGTTTGTTGCTAGGGAGTGGTCTATGATGTCATCAAACATTGTAGTTGTCAGTATGATTCAGATAAACAGAGCTCCATTTCTCTGTGACGTTTTGTATTGAGGCAATGGTAAACTTTAAAGTGAACTCAAAGCCTCCCTCTGATGCTGATGGATTTTCTTGAAATTCAACTCACGAAATCTCCTCTCAAGAATAGAAAACTTTCTCCGAATAAAACTTTTTTGTTTTAATAGAAAAGTGATGCCTGTCAAAAACCACAAGTTTACTTTTTTGGGAGAAAGCCTCTTTCCATCTTGTTTTCTTGAGGGAGGATTTCCTGAGTTGAATTTCAAGAGAAACCATGTAAGGGCATCAGCATCAGAGGGATGTATTGATCCCTGTTCAGTAAACACCCTCTGGACAGATAAAGCATTGTACTTTATTATATAAAGAACTCAATGGAGTCAAAACTAACAATAACAGGACGCCGCTTCGTTTTATCGTGTTGTTTATCGTGTTAACATTACATGAATGGTAAAAACAAATTAAACAAATTGTGTAAAAATACAAACTAGACATTCTTTACAAGCAGTGTGCTAGAGTCAGCGTTTGTGCTTAGAGTTTTATGAGTTTCAGAGATGGAGGTGGAAAGAGCCAATTTTAAATTAATCAAACCACTCTAACTTCTCAAACTTTAATGCTGCTTTTGTTTCCTAAGTTTTCTTGAGTGTGAAAAGACCAAGTGCTTTTTCGTTTGTCCCTCCATGACTCCTTTAAATGCATGACGCCTCCATAGCAACCAGGCTGTTTACCCTATCAACCAATTTTCTAAGTCTTATCTCAACTTAGGAAAATGCTAAGGACATGGGGTTTGTTCATTTTACTCGTATTGACATGGGGAACATTAATATACATCACTGACCCCACCATAGCAACCAGGCTGTTTACCCTAGCAATTAAATCAACAGATCTATATCTCAGCTTCAGAAAATGCTAGGGATGTGAATTACATGAATTACATAACTGATTCCTTTGAAACCAGATTGTTTGTCCTAGCAACCAATTTATAAGGTCTATAGCTCAACTATAGGTCTATAGCTATAGCAACCAATTTGGCTTTTGTCTATCGCAGCTTAGGAAAATCATAAAGACACGAGGGCTGGGTTATGTTATTAATATTGACATGGGGAACCTTATTTTGCCACTAACTCCTCCATAGCAACCAGCCTGTTTACTATAGCAACCAATTTGGCCAATCTCAGCTGAGGAAAGTCATAGAGGGGCTGGGTTATGATACTCGTTGTGACATTGACAACATTTAAAAAATACTTTAACATGGCATTAATACAAGCCAACATCAAAGTTAGCGTGCGAGGCATCCAGTTTAATGATGGTAGCATTTAGCCTTCCACTCTCATTTAGAGCCATCTCTAGAGATTCCTGCCTATCTAGAAATCCACTGACCATGTTCAATTCTGAAATTGTCTAAATGTTGCTGAGCAAACACAGTCTCTTTAATGAGGAATGTGTGAGAACAGCTGGTGAGTGAACCCCCCCCCCCCCCATCTCTCTCTAATGAGCTCTCTCTGTCGCCCTGAACTCGGAGTCTCCAGCTGAGGAATCGCTGCAGATGGAAATAAACATGTGGGTTCTCTTCCCTTCCGTGAGGGGAATAAGAAATATTCATGTGCAGTTCACTTTGAATTTCCCTTTTTGCATCTGCGCTCCACTCCTGACAGCTGTGTGGTGATCTGCGTTGAGGGGGCCACGGTGGTCTCGCTGATTGGCAATGGGTTGATGACTGGTCACTGGGGATTGTGCTTTGGCAAATCCTTGATTTATTCTTGACCTTGTACATCAATATACTAATGATCGCACAGAAATAACCTGTTACTCAGGAGGTCAGAAATAAACCTGATTGATAGAGGAGTGAGTGCGAGTCGTCCTCGTTACAGAGGTTTAAGTTTAAACCCGTCAGCGCAGGATGATGCCACAAATTGCCTCCAACCTCACTGTCACTTTAATGAAGAAAGCGAATGCAGAGGGAATTGAAGAGAGAGGTGCTGATGCCAAAATATACCAGGAGAAAATATAACATACTTCTGTGTACTTAAAGCAGCACTAATCCTGATTGAAAAACATGAATCATACTTTAAAAATAAAATACCTTTTAATTGTAAATAAATTGTTGAAAAGCTTAAGTTGAGGTGCATTTAGTATTTGCTAAACTGGAATAACTTTGAGTATACTTGGAGTATTGAAGCAAATGGCTTTTAATGTATGCTAATATATGCTAAACTAGTCAAATTAATAATATATTTATGATTTATAAAGGGGTAAAAATCTCACATGAGCTGAAAACAATGATTGTTGGTAAAACCATGTGGAAACTGCTCAGAGTATTAACATTTTGCAGCTTTCAGTGCATTTCTGAGGGCCTAAAAGTGCTTGAAAATTTAAATCTGATTCTTGTTTTGAAAAGTGAGTGTTGGCTCTATAGCGCCACCTAATGCGTTTTAGGTTATGCTGTGCTAACAGTTTCTCATAAGCTAATAAAATTCAGCACACATATGGAGGGTACCAAGACTTAAATATAAGTAGCATGGATCGTGTTTCCGAAACCAACAGAAAGTCGCTTATTTTGCAAAAACAAACTCAGACGAGAGATTTTATCTGTTGATCTACAAACTCCTTCAGTCCTATCTTAAGGCTTATGGAATGTTAAATTATTTGACATTGTTAAACTATGTACACAAGGTGGCCATCGAAGTTCGACATTTCAGCATTAACAGGAAGTTGTTGATAACTCAGCCATACAATGTCTGTTTTGTCCCAAATTTACCTACTATGTTAACGGACCATGTCTGAATGCATCTATGATGTACATTGGTTATAGTGCCACCGGGTGGTCACAGGAAATACTACATTTAATAATTCCCAAGAATATTGGCCAAAATAACGACTGGCCACATTGCAGCGAACTGGCCACAGAGAGGCGGTGGTGCATGAGTTGTTCAAGTTGATTGATTGCTGTTTGCTACTTGATTTAATAAACAAGTGGATGGTTTTGTTTCCTTCTAGACGTTATGTAACTGCATAGACTCACCAGTCAACATTCCCTCCCCAGTTTCCTTTTTATTTTGAAAACCCTTAATCGTACACATGTGCTTGTGAGAAGACAACTCCCATAATGTTCAGCGTCAGTTAAATTCATCCTTTCTGATCAGCTCCTTCGTGACAGAGGGACCTTTAATATTCACCCAGACATCTTTTACTTTGATTGTTGTACATGACAGGAAATGAACAGTAGGAGAAAGAGGAGATGACTGCTCGTCTTCATATGAATAATTTAAAAACAGATTGATCAAAGTGGAGGCTAATGCGGCCTTTCATTAACGCCAGGTTTGGTTTTTGTAATAACTCATCCTTCTGTTCTCAGGCTCCAGGACATACCCGCTGATAGATACTCTACTTCCAGGGCTCATCAGGATGAGAGATTAGCAGTCAGAAAGTCTTCATCTTCTTCACAGCCGTTGGTTTCTCCTGTGTGATGTTTCACTCTCAAGGTGTTTTCCTCATTTGTTCAAGCAACCTCTTTATAGTGTTTCTCTTCACAAAATAGTCCATAGTCTGGGGCCTAGCTTTAAATAAGATGTTTTACTATGTGCCTTTTATTTGTACTGCTAAAAACTTGGTCCGAAGACTCCTGTATGGTTTCTTCATGCTCAAAATCACAATTAATTATATTTGTTTTAACAGGTAACTTTTATTTAAATTTTTTTTGTATTGAAACTTCTCTGTTTGAAAGGTCCCTTAACCCTGTTAAGGGTTAACCCTGTTTTTTTATTTTTATGAAAACTATTTATTTACTATTTATTCTTAAGATTCCTAGCAGAATAGAAAAATTATTTATTTTCAAACCTGAAATTTTGCTCAGAATAAAATTTCACTTAGTTTGAAAAAATGTAAATTTTTGACAAAAACGACATACTAACCTCTTTGTGTTTTTACATTTTTATGAAAATTTTTATATTCTTGAAATCATTTGAAACTTCTCCAGTTGAAATATTCCTTGCAGAGTAAAAAAAATGATTTAGTTTTAAACCTGAAATTTTATCAGAATTAAATTTCAATGTGTTGAGAAAAAAAATTAAACTTGGACAAAAACGACATACTAACCCCTGTGTGTTTTTACATTTTTATGAAAAAAATGTATATTCTTAAAAACATTTGAAACTTCTCCAGTTGAAAGATTCCTTGCAGAATAGAAAAAATATTTATTTTTAAATCTGAAATTTTGCTCAGAACCAAATTTCACTTAGTTTGAAAAAAAGTGATTTTTTGACAAAAACGACATACTAACCCCTGTGTGTTTTTACATTTTTATGAAAAAAATGTATATTCCTAAAAACATTTGAAACTTCTCCAGTTGAAAGATTCCTTGCAGAATAGAAAAAATATTTATTTTTAAATCTGAAATTTGCTCAGAATCAAATTTCACTCAGTTTGAAAAAAAGTTCATTTTTGCCAAAAACGACTTACTAACCCCTTTGTGTTTTTACATTTTTATGAAAAAAAAATTATATTCTTAAAAACATTTGAAACTTCTCCAGTTGAAAGATTCCTTGCAGAATAGAAAAATGATTTAGTTTTAAACCTGAAATTTTGCTCAGAATCAAATTTCACTTAGTTTGAAAAAAATAAAATTTGGACAAAAATGACATACTAACCCCTTTGTGTTTTTACATTTTTAGGAAAAATGTTATATTCTTTAAATCATTTGAAACTTTTCCACTTGAAAGATTCCTTACAGAATAGAAAAATTATTTATTTTCAAATCTGAAATTTAGCTCAGAACCAAATTTCACTTAGTTTGAAAAAAGTTAATTTTTGACAAAAACGACATACTAACCACTTTTGTGTTTTTACATTTTTATGAAAAAATTTATATTCTTATAAACATTTGAAACTTCTCCAGTTGAAAGATTCCTAGCAGAATAGAAAAATTATTTATTTTTAAACCTGACATTTTATCAGAATTGTATATATTTATCAGAATTATACCTACCGGAATGTTATGTTCTGCTGATTCTTCTAGTGTAATCAGAGGTACATCTTTCAGATCTCAAGAACACTACTGGTGTCAATTAATGTTTATTCATTTTTAAGAATACAATAAATATACTGCAATGGATCGGGGGAGGGGGGTTCAAACATTGCTTTCTCTCCATTTGATAACGAAAGTCCAAGTGCTGTGGGGAATCTAAAATGAGAAACTAAAGGAAATGAAAAGAAGCGGTGTCTGTGGGAAGAAACATCGAGAGAAAGCTTAACATTTTCATGCATACATTAAAGTTTTAATGCGTCAACACATACAAGGGCGGCTGGACAGTAAACTTAAATTTATTGACACAATTATCTCTCCTATCTGCTTGTACACAGGTTTGACACAAATACAAACAAACACATTAAACACAAAAACAAAACAGAATCAATTTTACTGGCAGCATCACTGCTGGTTTTAAAATGTACAAAAGAATTGGTTTTAATTTCATACGCATCGAAATGTGTCAATGGCATTGTTCTTGTTGAATCCTCGTAAAAAGAAACAATTCAAGTCATATTCGTTTATAAAAGTGGAGCGCAGGGTTTGCAGTAGCGGGTCTAGTGGTCAAAAGCTGAAGAAAAGAGAGCAGGAAAGGTCTAGTGGTAAAAGATGGTTTAAGTTGATGCCAAAGAAATGTACAAAGACTTTTACACAAGAAAAGAGCATTAGTGATCTTCAAGTCTCTTAAAGGAACAGTTCACCCCAAAACCAAATTCATCACTTCCTCTCAACACTATTCTCATGAAGTACTTCAATGGCTTTTAGCACTTTTTAGAGCATTTGGCTCAATGTTCAAAAACAAAAAAGAAACTGAAGTGAAATCTCCCTTTAAGAGAAATATGGAAAAACTAAAGTATGTTCAATGAAAAGTCCCAAGCTAGTCCTCACGAGCCGCCAAATGTGAACACCTTTAGCAGGACAAAACGTTTTCTTCACCAAATATAGAGCAGAAAAGTGTGCTCCGCTTTACCAGAGTAAGAGGAGAGACCAAAAAAATAAACTAAACTAAAACTAAAACGAGCGCACTGCCATTCATAGCCATAGTAGAGAGTTCTCCTGCTAGACGGAGTTAGTAGAGACCTTCACAAAACAGACGTCAGTTTATCGCTTGAGCCAAATTTGGTGATTTAAAGTGTTCCAGACTGTTTAAAGTAGATTGTGTGAAGGTATCTGCTAGCCCCACCCAGTGCCAGGTTTCTTATGGGCTTCCCCTTGTGTACAAAAACAAACGGATATACCTCATTATTCTTTTTAAAAAATTTGGCATTTTCTTTGTAAAAATTGGAGATTCGAAGAACACTAACAGAGGAAAGCTCCTGATCTTCAATCGTTTAGCGTTGCAAGGCATGCACACGTTTGGATTTTGACACCTGAACGCGTTGGAATCGAACACTTATACAGGAGGATATTGGTAGCACCACAGACAGAAGGAAATAGCACCTAGTTTTCGGGATCTTGTGTTTCCTGGGTGTGAGGGCACATCCTCAGCACCTCTCTTGCTTCATCATTGACGTTCACTTCTGTTACGAGATGTATGTTCTGTTCCTCAGATCCACAGGAAGCTCTTAATGAAAAGGGGAAAAGAGCTCATTTTGTGTGCTTTTACTTTTATTCTAACAACCAGCAGCTCTGTCTTCACTCAACGGGTTCACATGCATGTTTTGAAGCCAGAACCTAACCAACAAATTAAAGAAATATACAGAAAGTACTTACAAACATAGAAAAAATATTTATAGAAATTTTATATATATATATATATATATAAAATCACCATTCTGGAGAATGGGGGACAAGTATGCACAAAAGCTTAGAAAGGGAGCAATGCTAAACCATTGGCAAGGGGTCTAATCTGACTATACAGCCTGTGGGAGGGGTCGGGAGGAAAGTGGGCGGGGCTTGGAGAGACAAGCGATGACCTCTTCCGGTTTCAAAACTTGCATGTGATGCATAGGAAACACAGAGGTTACAAACCCATCCTGCCTTCTTCAAATTTCCTACTTTGGGTTTGGTTGGAAACACAAAACGTTGCAAATATGTCCTATTTCTTTCTTTTGGAGACAATGGTTGGTTTGCAGTCTTAGCCGATGAAGCAGGCAGGGCCGACCTCGAAGCCGAACTTCTGCGTCGCTCCGCCGAAATCGTTGAACATGATGTCGACGAACGGTACCTGTTCCACTTTGGGAGTGTTTATCTCCAGAATAGTCTTTTCATATCCCTTTTTCAACTGCAATGAAGAGGAAAACACACATTTACCGAGCGATGTTCCCTCATCTCGATCAAAACTGCTGCATAAAGAACTTTAGTGCAGATACAAAACTGGAAATGGCCTCTTCGTTCTTGTACTTTTATATTTTGAAGAGAAGTTATATATTTTTGTTCCATTGTTACTGTAGAGCTTTTATTTAGCAATGTTCGAGGTTCATTGAGGAGGCCTTCACACCTGACTTGTTTAGTCGATTCAATCGAACTACAGTTCCCTTTTATTTCGGTTCATCTGGGCAGGTGAGAAAGCAACAACCGAACTCTAGATCGAACCAAAAGTGGACCAAAAAGGCATTGCAAGACCTGCTCAAAGAGGTGGGCTCTGTACGGTTCCAAACGAACTTTGGGGCTGGTCGATGTGGTGAGAACATGATCTAATAACTGATCTGAACTGGCATTATGGGATAGTGGAGTCTGTTCACAAAGCATCGTTTATCATTACCATTTTAAGACATCATATTTTTTTACTAGATGACAAGGGTCAAAACAAGCAGCACTTTGAGCGTGTTGTCCCAGTTCTCAGTTGTTCTGTCCTCCGGTTGTTTCTTTCCGTGTTTGGAAAAATGTGACCAAATGCGGACTGAAAAAAAGACTTAAGACCTGTCTGGGGAGCTTCTTTGGGTACGGTGGTCTTGGAATTCAAGAGTGGTTTGTTTGTGGTGTGAAGACGATCAAACTCTGGTCCGAACTAAAAACTAAAAATCCAAGAGTCAAAATCTGGATGTCTGTCCATTTTGAGCATGTTGACCCAGTCTTCAGGTGTTCTTTCTGCAAGTTCATTCTTTCCAGTCAAAAAGCAGTCGAGAAAACCCGTACAGTGACGTATGTGACCAATGAGAGACCCTTATGATGTCACGTGGTTGTATTTTCAACAAGTGCGGACCAGAGCGATCCTATTGCTGGGAATGACGACTAAATCTGAGGACGGCGAAACGAGGTTTCCTTGTGCTCACGTAATAGAAAAAAGTTTTTTTAGTCAGGCTTTATAAACCACTACTTTTTAATGTAGTTTTAGTGAAGTATTTCTCTACATTTAAATGGAAATCAACAGTTAAATAAACTAAGGTCTTATTGACACAAATATAAGCTGAAAAACAAAACGTAAAGGCCAAACCAACTTGTGGCTGTCAATTCGTAATATTTTTAAAATGGCTATTCGGCACTGAGGTTGCAAAAACATTGTCGCCATCTGTGTGTTCCTGTACTTGCTTTAAGCAATGATAACAGAGAAAACAGCAACATGACGCAATGATGATTCACACCTCCAGAACTCAGTGAAGGCCGTTTTCGCTGTCCCTACATTTTCAAAATGATGCACGTTTAAAAAGATGTTGCTTTTACATGTGAACGAACAGCGTGGCTGCACAGAAATAATAACAGTGTGGACAGGGCCAAAGTTGTGGCAACTCGAATGTGCAAAACTGAGTCAAGTTTAAAATCTACTGCATCCAAATTTTTTGAGAATGTTTAGTGCATGTCTCTCACCGCACAGCCGTCCAGCGCGGCTCTGATGTAGGGGTTGTTGTCGTAAGACATCTCCTCGTCGTTGGAGCCCAGGAAACGAATGGCTTTATCGTACGAGTCCTGCTCCTGGTCGTGCCAGGCCACAGACTGATAGCAGTTATACGTCAGGTTCTGTCGTGCTGTGGCACTGAGCAACCGTAGGAAGGTCATCTGCACCACTCCGATGGCGTTGCCCTCCGCATCCACATAGGATAGCTGCGTTTATCAGTAAAGACATCAGCGGAGTAAGCACTGAACTACGCAACACACAATTTGCCACTTACCATAATACTCTACAGTTAAATTTAACTCTAAATTATATTTAATAAATAAAACATATAAAAATATTGTTTACATCTCAAAAGGCTTCCCACCTTTGTTCCTTTTAGAGGTGTCAGGAACTACATTATTTAGTTCTTTGTTGTTATTTTTACATGAAAAACACTGTTTTGAAGAAACTTTTTTCAACGGTTTAATTTATCTGCAGCTGGCACTGACTATCTCCTGATTGGTTATTACAACAGCTCATAAAAATCAACAAATCTTTGGTTTCTGCCCCGTTTCATTCAATAGCATTTGATCTTGGAAGCATACTGTTCAAAATATCTCTTAAAAGAACTTAAAAAAAGGCGTAAAAACACCATTTTAATGCTTTTAAATTGTGTTCCATTCTACATTTTCATAAAAAGCATTTTTAGCGAGTTATTCTACGCAGATTAAATCTCATTCCAACACCCTTTTGTTAAAAACAACCCACCAAAAGCTAATTTTCACACTGAAAGATGAATCAAAACTCTGCACACTAATGCAATCAAAGAAGTCGTGCTGGTCTCATGTTTATGCAAATTCTCGCCTTGTGATGTGATGCAACATTTGCATTATGCAAAATATGCAAATGTTTGATTTTCTTTGTTGAAAATACCAACCCATGTTGAGAAGAGAGCTCCATCTGATCCAGCCACACACTCACAAGAGCAAGCGCATGCACCGACGTGAGGTTGTACTTACCTGCCTCACAGACACTCACTCACTCACTCACCGCCTCCCAGCATGCACTCATGCAGCAGAGCATCGTCATGAACTGACCCAGAGACGTGCATTACTGTACCTCAGCACCACAGCCGTCCACAAGCTCAGAGAGGGCACGGAGAGCCACCACACAAACACATGCACCGGAATGCTAGCCAACAACTTCATCTTTAGCTATTAGAATTTGTAAAAGCCAGATGTCACTAGAATCTGGAGCAGATGCCCGGATCTCCAGTGATGTGTTGGTGGATTTCCTCCGGTCGGGGGGATTCTCAGACGTACAGGTCACATCTTTCAGTCGAAGTGCATTTACCAATTCTTCGGTTTCATAACCATCAGACGGTGTTGCTAAGGCAACAGATGGAATCCTCACGCTACCCATACGTCTGAGAAAACATACTTTTACTCCCGTTCTGATGAAGGTATGCTGTGTTTGAAAGCTGAGTAGACTTTTTGAGGTTGAAATGACAGAATCTTCACTTCCTGTCTCAGGAGAGAAGATCTGTGGTACTTTATGTAGTCATTGTGCAAACAAATAAATATAGCGTCAAATACAGAGCTTTGTGCTGTTTTAGATATTATTTTGAAATCATTAGAATTGTAATGCTGTGAGCTTCAGCTTTCAGAGGCAGCCCAGATTTCCAGAGAAGCATCCTGAGAAACATGCAGAATCCAGGCTCTCAGCAGCCAGTGCGCATCCACTCCTGCCCCTGATCTCTCATGCCTCGTACTTACCAGTGACCCCCTCTTGTAGCGACTATACCACGTGCCTGGACTGTCTTTGGGCCAGCGAGCCATTTTGCTCTGTAAAATAGGAGACTATTTCAGGAGGAGAGAAAGACGAGGAAGGCTTACCAGTTTGCCCCGTTTGAATTCACTGAACCAGGAGCCTGGATTCTCCTTCACCCAGGACGTGAGTCTAGCCTGGTAGAGAGACAAGGTCAGGGTTAAGATTGGAGAGGGTTATCAGATCTGTCAGAAAAATATTATAATGGTAATCATCACAGAATCCAGCAGAACGCTTTCTCCAGCTCACACCTGTAAGGTAGTATTAATGGAGGAAAGAAACATGGTAAACAAATCCAACACTCACTTTGACCCTTACAAGGGCGGAGCATTTTTGCCCGTTTTTTACTACTTTACAATAAGCTGTAATAATTTATCTTTAAATTGATATCATGCTTGATACCATTTTTTTACAACAACCGCAGCTCCTTTTTGGAAGTGCCTTACATCACACAACAATTCCACAACAAACCTGAAATTGCACAAAATTTTTACTTTTTTTACTGCAAAAATCTCAAAATTGACAACAAACAGTTTTTATGTTTTATCACAAAAATCTAACGCGTTGAGACAAAATTTATAAATACCCCAAAAAAGCAAAGACAATGTCAAAACAATGTGAAAATTTTATCACATTCTCTCCTAAAAATGTACACGGTTCCATGCACTTTTTGAACCATTACGCTTTGTTTTGTGAATAAAAAAAAAAAAAATCGAGCCCTTATGACAGGTCTTTTATGCCAAAGGGTTATCTCTTCTTTCACAACTAGATGGCTCTAATGGCAAAGACTTGAGTCTAAAACTGAAAGAGTTTTTTTCTCATTTAAATATGAATTAGCTTGCAAATTATGCGTCATTTGTGTTATTCATAGATAATTCAAAACAGACGCTGATATGGCCACACCCACTGGTGCATGCAGGGACTTTTAAGGGTTAAAATTGAAAGTTAGATGAACGTATTTTGAGCACAGTGCTGAGTTTAACGGAAGAGAAACTTTAAACTTGGACTACGGTGTCAAGGTGAGACATTCTTCCCGAGTTAGATATGTCCCAGAGAGCTGCTCCCTTCCATGTTTACATGAAACAACTGCCCTCATCCAGATGGAGGTTGTCCACAGGAGGCAACATAAAAATCCGGAAACTTCTTTGGTTTTTTGCTGAATTACAACTCTTATATTGCCATCTGCTGTACCGTGACTCCAGATTATCCATCTACACTATAAAAAACTAAATAATATTTTCTAAATATGACTATAGCTTGTTCTGATGTATGCACAAAGAATATTTATTTTTCCAATTTGTGGGATACAGCTAGGACCTATTTAGAAAAAATATTTTTTGTGGTGCTTTGCAAATGTTGCACTTTCTTCATTAACTTTATTTAATGATAAAATACGGGGACATACGGGATGTTTTGCAAAGTCGAATCCTTCAATACACCAGGTAACATGTAGAACTCAGCGCTTGGTTGTTAACAAAGATCTCAAACATATTCGCTTCTGGAAAGAAACCCTTATCCCAAATTCTTTTCCATAGTGAAGCAATAGCGAGTAATTCTGAAACCAGTTTATAAAGAGCAGTGATACAACCATCCAGAAAGAAAAACCCTCACATCAAAGCCTTTGTTTTTTTTTAAAGACTGAGCTGTGAACTAAAATATTTCCAGTGAAAGAAAGAAAATGACGCTCCATCACATACCGCACCACCCTCCTGCAGCCAATCTGCTTTCTGAAAACCAAAGGTGACTTTAAAGTGAGTGTGACTGGGGAGTACGTCTGCTCTTATCTCAATGCTAGACGCAGGAGTTCCTCTCCGGAAGCTCTCGAAAGTGTCGTTCTGATTTCTTACCCCTTCGCTCTTTTTATCGGGGAAGATGCAGCTCTCTCCGCCGGCTGTGAAGTTACAGTACACTTTGAAGGAGTCTCTGGAGCAGCCCTGATTTGGATCGATCCAGTATTCACCTAAAAGGGGGAGAAAGAAGGAGCCGTTTTCATCAATGGTATGATCCATACACAACAGACTAAAACTCATTAAAATAAAATGATAACATTCACTTGTTCGAAAAAGACCTTTCGAAAACACCGGTGTCAGAAGTGCACGTCTAACGAATGGTTAGTTTAGTGCTCCTTGGATCAGCACCATTTGTATTTAGACACTTTTCTTGAACAATTTTTTGCTGCAGGATCTGGATGTAGAGATAGATCTGGAGCTGCTGCTATCCACGGTTTGTTTGCCAGACATCGACAAATTGTAGAATAACGTGACATATGTACCTAAACTCTTCTTGACTTTTCGGCCTCATCCTGAGTCTTTTAGCATGAAGCAAAAAAAAATGTCTTCATTGCTGCTGGACCTGGACATAGAAATAGATCTGGAGCTGCTGCTGCTATCCACGTTTTGTTTGCCAGACATCGACAAATTGTAGAATAACGTGACTTTGTATGTACCTAGACTCTTTTTGTACTACTTTTTCTGCCTCATGCTGAGTCTTTTAGCATGAAGCAAAACAAAATGTCTGCATTGCTGCTGGATCTGGACGTAGAAATCGATCTGGAGCTGCTGCTATCCACAGTTTGTTTGCCAGACAATGAAATTTGTTGAATATCGTGATGATGTGAGTACCAAGACTCTTCTTGGCTCTATCAAAGATGTAATAATCTATTTCATGCAAGGACAAGAAAAGGCTATTCCTAATGTTCTTATATTAAATAAATAATTCAGGCCTGAAAGGTTTAAAAGGTTTAAAGTGCAGATACCGTCTGGGAAGTCAGGATGGCAGAGCTGCAGGTCCTTGCAAGTGCGAGCGGGGTTACTCTGTGTGCCCAGTGGGTGCTTCATCTGCTCGATTTCCAGTTTCAGAGAGTTTAAAGAGCCAAAGATCTCCTCCATGCCATCGTCATAGTCCTTATAGTTGGCATCAGTAGCATCCTCCATCAGCTGGCTAGCATCGATGTTCCTCTTTGCTCGTTTTGGAGATGACTGGATAGGCAGAGGGTGGATCACATCTCCAGGTGGGCCCTAGAAGAGAAGGTGACTTTTAACTCATGAGTGTGTTCATTTCATTGTGGATGATTACTTCACAAAATCCTGAATGCTGCCTGAAGATGATGAAAATACACTTTATAGACATTAAATCTCAGGGCTGATTACCCTGAGATTTAATGTCTATAAAGTGTGTTTTCATCATCTCCTGGAGGAATCCAAATAGATTTGGTTCATTTCCAGTGATAAACACTTACATAACATCTGCTGGGGCGTCATGGACTACACAAAGATGAGGAACCTGTTTGTGTAAGCTGTATTTAGCTGCAGGGGCTACTTACTGGAGGTCCTGGAGGTCCCGGGAGTCCTGCTTCTCCCTTGGGTCCAGTCTGACCCTGCAGAGGCAGAGAAAGACTGTTAAAAAGATCCCTGCAAACAAAAGCGTTCACTGGACGGGAGTCAGCTTTGTAAACTTACACTCGATCCCTTTACACCTTTAGGACCAGGAGGACCCTAAATAAAAGTAAACACAGACACAGGAAACACATCACAAACAGAAAATGCATCACAAACAGGAAGTGACAAGCTCCTTAAATACAGCACAATAAAGATGGTTAAGTCTTTCCATCCTCCATTTTCACCCCCACACCCGCCCCCCTTCTCTCACATGCATCTAACTGGATCACGTCTAAATGTTTAAGTGAAATAAAGATGTGCTTTCTGTTAAATCTTCTAAAAAAACTAGCTTTAAAGTCTTTTTACTTGATTTGGAATAACTAGTCTGGAACAATTGATCAAATATTGAGAATGTCAGCATTTATTAAAGCATATAACAGAGATAGTACCGGGAGTCCAGGTGGTCCAATGGGTCCAATAGGTCCAGAAGGTCCAGAAATACCCTGCAGAGAATCACAAAGAATAATAAAAAATGTTTATAATGTTGGAGTTCAAAATACAATCTTATGACATCACTGACAGCTCTTTAGCAACCAAACTGTTTAACCTAGCAAACAACTCTATCTCAGCTTTGGTAAAAAATAAAGACATGGGGTTGGTTTATATTAATCATATTGGTGCAGGGGAACCAAAAATTCTACCTTGGCAACTTAAAGCCTGAAGTAAACTTTGACTAGTTTATTTAGTTTACATTTATTTTAATTTTAAGGATATGCCGTTAGGTTTTCTGACTGCCCGCAGTGTTTTGCACTGAAGAGGGCGTGGCAGAAGCATGAGCATTCCGAAGAGTCAAGGAATCAAAGCATTAAGGATCATTTTTAAAGGATTTTACATAATATTTAGTTCCAGCCGATTAATTTAGTTCTAACTGGAAATGAACATGCAAATCAAATAAAACAATAACATCAAAATACTAAATAAAGGACATTTGCAGCTGTTTCACTCCAGATTTGAAAAACAACATCAAGCTTTTTCTTTAAATAAGTGAAAGCGTGACTTACAGTGTCTCCCTTGAGCCCCGAAGTTCCCTGTGGCCCCGGCAGGCCTCTGTCTCCCTTCTCTCCCTGCTCTCCTGGAGGTCCAATGAGCCCAATGAGACCAGGATGACCCTGAAACATCCCACAGGATTCTTCAATTCCTCCAGACGCATTCCAATCGAGCTCAATGATCGTCCCACATCCATCGTTACTAGATTTCTACAGAGCTTCACACATATAAAGTAATTAACGAGGAGGAAATTGCTCCACTCACCTTTTCTCCTTTGACACCAGTGTCTCCCTTCAGTCCAGGCAGCCCTGGGGGTCCCTGGAAGAGAAAGAGAGTCCGGACTGTGAAATCTCATTTAAAGCAGTCATCAAAGCATTCTCAGAAGGGCAATGTGTCCGCACCATGGGTCCTGGAGGTCCGTCGGGTCCAGGTGCACCAGGCAAGCCTTGTTCTCCCTGCACCAGAGCAGAATAGATTCATTCACTCACTTCAAACGAGTCACTGCTGCTGAAATAATGATGATAAGTGAACTCCAATCCAATCTCTCACATCTAGGCGTCTGTTTAGATTAGCGTTTCTTATTCAATCTTCCACCTTTTAAATGTTTGTACGCAGACTGCAATGTTTCTGTATCATTAAATAAAAAACATGCAAAATAATTGTGAGATGAAAACACATTTTGTGGATGTTTGTTTGTTGCTCACCACTGGCCCAGGCACGCCCCTCAGACCCTCCGGACCAGGCTTTCCAGGGCTTCCCTGAGGACCCACGGGACCGGTTTTACCAGGAGGACCCTCCAGGCCAGATTCACCCTGAAACAGTGACAGACAGAGAGGCGTGTATTACTGAAAATACACCCTGAACCCCCCCAGCAGCATCGACCGCTGAAGATATCATCACTTCTACATCCACACACTGATGATGTGTGCTTTCCACTCGTGGTCAGTGGTGTGTTTTGAATCAATATGACAACAGAACCTTTACGAATGACCCTGAATCTAAAGTTTAAACACCAGCTCTTTGTATTCTGAAGTCTCTTGAGGTAGTTGTGGATGAGGTTCTTTATCTTCTCTGTTGGTAAAGCAGCATATTCTTCTTGGATAAAAGCCTCCAGCTCTTGTAAATTATATTTGAGTTCTCCCCAGAGTGCTTCAGTGATATGGAGATCTGAGATCCTCTCCAGAACCTTCACTTTGTTCTGGTGGAATCGATGACGAGTTCAGTTACATCATAAGTGCAGCTTCCGGTGCTGATTTTACATTTTCCTTCAGATTCATTTGAGAACATGCTGCATTCATCTTCTCATCAAGCTTCCTGTGCCGTTGGAGCTCACACATCCCCACAACATCAGTGACCCGCTTCCGTGCTTCACCGTGGGGATGTTTTTTCATTCATGTTGACTCATCTACCAATGTAGAGTTTATGGTTGTGTCTAAAAAGTTCAATTGGGTTTCATGACTTTGTTCCAGAAGTTTGGAGCTGTTTGCCGTATTTTAAACAGCTTAATTTGTGACAATAGTGTTGTTATGTCATGTTTTATTTTCCATGTTTTGGCGACACCTGCTGGTGTAATGCTTCAATAGCAGCAGAAATATAATGCATATATAGTCAGTTTCTTATTGGTTGTAAAAGATCACATGTTACGGTGAGAGTTTTGTTTTTTGTTCATTTCCTTAAGTGCTTGAAAGCAGATGTTTTTCAGTGTTTGTGTGTTTCAGGAAAAGAAAGAGAAATAAAAGAAGATAATGGAGAGTTTCCTTTCTATCTGTTTACGTTGTGTACGAGGAACACACAATTAGAACAGAATAATGTAGTAATGGCTTTCTTCTGGAAACTCGACCGTGAAGCTCATTTTTCTTCAAACGTCTCTCCTTGTTCTCCTTGAAACAGCCACATTTTTTTCAGAGAGTCCTGTATTTCAGCTGAAGTTATTTCTGGGTTTTTCTTTGCATCCCGTACAGTTTTTCAGTTTCAGCAGAATCCCTCACTTTCCACTTCTTCATCAGAGTGGGAACGCTGCTGATTGGCTGACTCCCAGTTCCTTGGAGATCTCGTAGTTAACTACTAAGAATTGAGAAATGTTGGCGTGTCACTGGATGAAAGAGACAAGGGTCTATCAGGAGACAGAAACTCAGAAAACCTTTATGAACAAACATGGATTACAGGCGAACAGGTCGAGATGCGGATGGCTACCTTCACAAGGCCAAAATCACTTTTTCTGAAAGTTTCTGTTGTCCTTATGATTTAAAAAGAATTATTAATAAATGGCTTCACCCATCCACTAACTACGAGTGGATAACAGCAAAGAAATCAGAAAAATCCCCAGGGTGTGTAAACTTATGAGCAGAAACACTTGGCTTTTCAGTGTAGTTTGATTTGTGAGATGTTACCTTAGCACCCTTCTCTCCAGGTCTTCCTTCAGGTCCGGCCGGTCCCGGAGGTCCCTGAAAAGAACCAAGGAAAATGTATCAGCAATGCATGCAATATTAAAAATATATATTTAAGGAAGTAAAAGCTCTCTGCAGATTGAAATAGACATTTATAAAACTTTGTGCAAGCTCAGTGTTCTTAGCCGCCACTCGCCTGGTATCATAAACTCACTTACCCTCTTTCCAGGAGGTCCAGGAGGACCAGTTTCACCCGTCGGTCCAGGAGATCCCTGAAAAGATCAATGAAACCAAATAAAACAGTGTGACAGCCCCCCATGTAAAGCACACGCCCCCCCCCCACGAGAACAGCGCCAGAGACGGGTGAAGAGCACTCACCGGCTGACCAGCTTCTCCATCATCACCCTTATCACCAGGAGCACCATCTAAACCCTGCAGGAACATGAATGATGTCACTTCCTGGAAAGAACAAAAAGACTAACAGCTCTTTTATAATACTTACAGCAGGACCAGGCTCTCCAGGAGGACCAGGGTCACCAGGAAAGCCACTCGGACCCTGAAAAGAAGAAAATGAAGAGTTCAAAAGAACAAAGAACATTTCCAAACACTCTAGACTTGTAAAAATGCATTTAATAAAATTAAAGCGAACTATAAAAAGCTCCATAATGTTTCCTCACAGGGCTTCCTTTGGGGCCATCATCTCCAGGGGGACCTTTGGGTCCTGGTGGCCCAGCGGATCCGGCTGGTCCCGCTTCTCCCTTCTCGCCTCGCTCGCCCCTGGGACCCTAAAGCACACATGCAATGATTAAACGGTGAACGGAGCGAATAATTTGCATATTGTTGTTTTTTTCTGTACCGGAGGCCCGACGTCTCCCTGAGGGCCCGGCTCTCCTGCTTCACCAGCGTCTCCCTGAGGAAACACAGAGGAGTGTAAGTAAAATAAATGATGGATACTTGTGCTCGGTGCTGGTGAGATGTGGACAGAAGAGCGCGTCAGCATCATTATTCACCGTCTCGTCAGCACATCTGCCGTTTCGAGCGTGACGATGAGTGCGCAGCTTCCACATTCAGACAAACGCACGCCCTTGAAGATGAGCCTCAAACTTCCGTTAAAACACTTTCATTTCTGTCAAGTGGTTTGTGCTGAATGAACCGCTCGGATCAAGGATGTTGAGGTCCGTTGCCATGGAAATCTCTCAGTGGCTTGTTTAAGATTTGTTCCATCTATTCACAGTTTTTCTACAATCGTATAGAAAATGAATCTTTTATTTAATAATGGCATCAGAACAGAGAGCACGAGATTATGGATGATGATTATTCTTCATTAAATGAAGTGAACATAAACAAAATCTTGGCATTTACTAATTGTTGACAGCAGAAGTCGAGGGCCAGACTGGTTCAATGTTTATTAAAACATATTGAAATGGTTGCACGTCGCTTATTGAACAAAGACCCAATCCAGGGATTTTAATTAAATGAATAAAGCATATTTTTTCATATGACTGTCTCAGTAATTTCAAGGGAAAACATTTTCAATTGCAGTTAAAATCAGTTTTGACTGCTGATGAATAATGAAGCCGGGGCCCGCTTACTGCACTGCAGTGAGTTCAATAAGTAATAATGATGCCAGGAGCAATCAAAGGGCTCTCACACCTCTGGTCATCCCCTCCCGGTGGCTAGTTTGAAATCATGAAAACTATTCTATATCGAAATTATTTTTGCTGTTATTGTTTTAACCAAAATTCTTGTCATATATGGCAATGTCACAAGTACCTTATCAATGTTAAATTTTCTACTTCTTGTGGCTACTTAGGTGGCGCTATAACAAAGAGTGTACAATGGTGATGTGTTCAGACTCTTGAGGTAGTTGGTAAACAGATTTTCTGAGTTGTACATGGCTGAGTTATATCAACTTCCTGTTTTATGACAAAATGTCGAATTCGATAACCGCAGTACGTCAACAAAGAGTCGCAATGTAACATCGCACATTCGTTATCTAAAGACTGGAGGAGTACAGGGACAAACATAAAATCTCTAGGATGAGTTTGTTAAAGTATGATACGAGCAAAAGGTGGCGCAGTCATACCTTCTCTCCGACACCTCCGGGGTTTCCAATTCCTCCTGGTGGTCCTTGTGGTCCGTCAGCTCCCGGTGGTCCGGAGGGGCCTCTAGGGCCAGGAGGACCAGGTGGACCCTGAGAAATGTATCAAGAACTCAATCATTGTAAATATGAAAGTGCTAACTTTTCCATATAAGGGGAAGTGTACCATTTGGCCGACGTCACCAGTCTCTCCTTTCTCACCAGTGGGTCCAGGCAGACCCTGCACACAACCACAGGCAGTGAAAATGAGGCACGGCGTGCATGGCAGAAACACTGACCTCTGACTTCCTGTGAATTTGATTAGAAGAAAGGAAACGAGTGAAACAGACCTGGAGTCCAACCGGCCCCGGTGGTCCTGGAAAGCCTCGTGCTCCTTCGTCTCCCTTCTGTCCAAACAGACCTTGCTGACCTCTGGGACCGGGCTCTCCATCAGCACCCTATTGACCAGGAAGGGACATTACTAACACTGCTCAAAAACACACGAGATGGGAAATGAATGATTTGAAGGGACTTACTGAAGGACCTGGCTGACCAGCAGGACCTTGGGGGCCTGTTGGCCCTGGAGGACCCTAAAAATGGCAGAATTAGGAACATTGTTTTTAAAAAGGTGCACTTTTTTTGCTGGTCCTACAACACAATCTAACTAAATATTGCTCTATGATCATATTCGAATGAAATGCTACTGGTCTAATAGGATTCAATGATGTATGCTAAGCTAAGCTAAAGGATCCAGACAACAGTTGAATCATTTCCAAGCTACTTATTATCTTGGGGGACTTTATGAGTAAATTATGTTTTTTTCATCGTTACAGCAATGAGCTCAGCACAGAAAACTTAGAAGATATTGATCACTAGAAACTAATTATGGGATACTTTGAAAGGTTTAGGGAGGTGCAGAGAAGAGAATAGGTAGAATTTGTATGAAACGAGTAACAAAGGAGACTCTTCGTTAGAACTGAGATCCTCTCAGCTCAAGCCACAGAGGAGAGTGGGGGGGTTTCTGTTGGTCCTTTACCATCCCCCGACACTCACTTGCAGGGGGGTTTCCCAACAGACAGAACACATTTAAAGTTTTTGTTTAAAGTGTGATTTCTAAAACAAAGAGAAATGATTGGTTCTGGGGACTCACCTGTTCACCCTTGTCTCCTTTGCTTCCCTTCTGCCCTGGTTCTCCGAGCTCCCCCTGTCACAAGAACACACGTGTCATGTGATGCATTCGTACAATCCCACGGTTTCTCTGATCATTCTGTAAGAAATATCCTTCTTTCGATCAATTCTAGAATTCATTTGAAAAACTGAATTTTATTATAATGTATCGCCTCAATTTCCGTGAATCAAATATGTATTTGATTTCTTCTTAGACTTTTTGCATCCTTTTTTCCGTTTCTTCAGTATGGAACGAATTCAGTATATAAACAGTTAACAAATGTAAATTAGGTTTTGTGAAAAAAAATAAATAAATAAAAAATAGCACCTGCTCCAAGTCAGACTTTAGTTTAGAAAATAATTGCATCAAAATTCATATTTTCAAAACGATTGTTTCATGCACAAATTTTTTTTAAGCATTTGTGAATTAAATCCTGTGCGTCTGTTTTTTTTATTTGCACTGTTCTCGTGTCAAGAGTTCAATAAATTAAATAAATATTTGCATAAGTTAAATGTTTGCATTGGTTTGTCTAATCCTACAGATACAAGCTGTTTACACAGATTTTCCGTTGTCCATGATAGAAGTTGCATCAGCCAATCACGTTCTTCTGTGACTGATGGCTGACAGGAGCTATATCGCGATAAGTAAGCACAATATGTGCGCACTTACGTACTTGTGCCGTGTCGATGTGGATTCGACTGTTGTGCTTGTAAAAGAAACACTTGGTTGGAAATGTTACGTTTAAAAACAAACCAGTTAACAGGTTTTTAGGTGAAAGTTGAATGTTGATACAATCACAAGATCTCAAGAGCTTGAGGAGACCACAGCATTTCCCAGGAGGCTTTGCACCTGTCTGTCAGACACACCTGAATGCTGCGAGCGTTAACACCTTCATCCTCACCTCGGTATAAAAACAGATCCATTCGGTCTCTGATCATCTTCTTTATAATTGAACATCAGATGCTTTAGTAATTATTTAAAACTTATTTTTTGTCTTCTTGTATCTAACAAAACTGTAAGCTCTCCACTTATTTTTTTGATCAAGCATCAATTTTCTGTTTAGTTTTGGAGGGAAACATGCATTTCTGTAGGGAAACGTGTACTTTAGTGTCCCTAAAATTTGGACCAGGGGTCACCACAAGCTCACGTTGAGGTACCAGATATTGTGTCTCAAAAGGTCTACTAAGGAATGCAGCAGAAGACGTATAGTGTGTTCTTACATTAGCTGGAACCTGGTGTGATTGGTTGATTTATTGAACTATTTGCATGTTTGAACTGCAGCAGGGCTTTCTTATTTCTGGTCTTATTGCTTTTATTCGAACAGATAGGACAGCAGAAATGACAGGAAGAGAAGTGGAAGGCTGCCGTACACTATAGCACAGAGCCGGGTACAACAGGGCTTTCTTAAATAGGTTTTTGGAAGCAAATAGAAAGGAAAGAACTGAGATAAAGAACGGAGTCTTCGTTTTGTACATTTTTTTGTAACACTTCAACACATTGTTTGTTTTGGAAAAACCTGATCCAAGATTCATTGAGTGCAGCATAACTCTACCACACATCAATTCATTCGTTTTAATTTATAAATATAAAATAAATCCTGGTCTGAAGCACTTTCAGTATCACACTCGTCTTCTCTGACCACTTTTTTTCCCCTGTACCTTATCGCCATCCTCTCCTGGGGGTCCGATGGGTCCAGCCGGGCCTGGCAGTCCTACCGGACCCTGGATGCCATCTCTGCCAGCTGGGCCTTGAGGCCCTTTCTCGCCCTGATGAAAGAGAGAGGTCAGGCTGATCACATGCTTTAGATATTTAAGCATCTAGATTAACTGTGAAAAAGCCAATAATGAAGCACATAACACAAAGAGAGATGAGTTTTGCACACTGAAGTCAGTACTCACCGGTCCTCCCTTTTCTCCAGCTGGGCCTGGGGGTCCCTGAGGTCCGGTTCGACCCGGAAGTCCGGTGGGACCAGCAGGACCGGCTGCACCACGTTCACCAGGAGAACCCTAGAAGTAAAAAACATGAGAAGTGATCATCATAAAGAGTCAGATCTGCATCGAGCTTTTCCTTGTGTAATATTTATCAACATGCTGTCGAGATGAAATGCAGAGGAGGAATAGATATCAACCCTGTGATTGGCTGGAAGAGCATACGGAAATAACCAAATGGCATCTAGGCTGCCAACGCTGACTAATGCCACGTTGGGGTGTCGAACGTTCCTTTGTTACCTTGGAGCAATATGTGCAATCTCTGATGCTCAGGTTAGCGTAGTTCGATTCATTTGAACTAGAGTTCGATTACCATTTTAGTTCTGTTCATTTGGGAAGGATAGAATGCAGCAAACGAACAAGAAATCAGACCAAAAGCTGACAAAAAAAGAGTGGTCCAAGACTTGTCTAATGAGGTGGTCTCAGTACGGTGGTCTTGGAACTCTAGAGTGGTTCGTTTGTGATTGTTCGGACATGATTGAACTTGAATTCGAACTAAAAACACAAAAATAAAAAAACATGCTTTTTGAATCAATACAGCCACCGTACTCACTTCCGCAATCTACACAGCATTATGGATCGGCATGTGTCTATTTACAAACCACATTCATCATGGAGCACGTTGTCCCAGTCTTCCGTCTAATTCCGTGTGCACGTTCATTCTAACCAATCGAAAAGCAGTCGTGGAAACACGTACGATGACGAATGTCACATGGCTGTATTTCGGAGACGATGTCTAGACGTCTACAAGCACCTCAGGCCCGTAGTGCACTGGATGGTTTAGTGAATTTAACGTGAACTCTGAGAAATCTCGAGTTAAATAAAAATAAAAACCACGTTTCACTTCAAGTCTCTTCAGGAATCTAAAGTGAAGTGAAGTGGAGATTCTACTGACAGGAATCCAGCATCAGAACCAGCTTTACTGCTAGATACTACGAAGACAGATGCAAACATTAACATTATTAAACAGCTACAACATATGACCACAGATGGAGAAGGAGTGAGCTGAGACAGAACGATATAAACTATCCTTAGTCACTGAAAAGCCTGAGAGCGAAGAAAAAGAGACGAGACATTAAACAACCAAGTTACATTAGCATCTGTGGACAAATCAGGAGTGAGCGCAACTTACAGCAGGTCCGGGTGGTCCTGGAGGTCCTTCGTTTCCTTTCAAACCAGCAGAGCCCTATGGAAAACAACAGTAGGGTGGATGTTAAAAAGAAATACATCCAGCTTATTCAGATATGTGTTTTTCGATACAGACCGTAGGGCCAGGTAACCCTCTCTCTCCTGGGAAACCTCTGAGTCCTGGGGGTCCATCTTTCCCTGTGGGCCCGGCAGGACCTGGATCGCCCTGCACACATCAAAACAGGCAAAGGTGAGGGATGCAGTCAGACCTAAGGTACATCCCTGTGTGTACATCATTGTATTTGCACCTTTGCTCCCTCTTTACCCGCGGGACCTGGTAGACCCTGCTCACCGGGTGGTCCTGGGGGTCCAGGGTGACCTCGCTCCCCCATTGGTCCTGTTTCACCTGTCGGTCCCTAAACAGAAAGTAATACTGATGACAAGGAGGTTTGTGGTGCGACTATAGACTGAACTAATTCATTTCACTTGTTTCATGAGAAAGTATCAAGCGCAGTTTTTTATCTCAATTGTAGAACCCAGATGCCCCTGCTTTGAGCCATTAGTGCTGGAGTATTTTTGTCAAAATGGGGGTCAGAAACCCATCTGCCGAACTTTATCTGTCCATCCGTCTTTACCACCAGTACAGTTTAAGGAACGGCAGCACGCATGCGTCTGGAATACATCTCGTCGACATCATGCTGATAATTCATGGTTTTTTAATAAACCCGGAAGGTTTGTTTACCAAACTTATAAAGCTTGAGGCGGAGCTTACGTGAAATCTTGGCCAATCAGAGAGCAGAGCTTGACCGCCCTTAAGTAGGAATGACGTTCAATTTTTATGTGAAATATACTTTGCAGGTTTCAAAAAGATTATTAGTTTTCATAGTCTGTGTTCATTAAGAGTTATGACATAATTTTCAAGGTCACATTAAACGTAGATAAAACGTGAGATCTCTTTCAGTTTCATTTTAGACCCCAAATCTGTACCATAAGTGCTATCTAGTGGTGAAAAGAAGACATAACCGTTTAACATAGAAGACCTGTCAAAAGGGTTCGTTTATCTTAAAACTTCTGCACAAAACAAAGCACAATGGAGCAAAAAGTGCTTGGAACAGTGGATAAGGTTCATGAATGTTTATTTCGTCTCAACACGATAGATTTGTGTTATTAAACACAATGACTGCTCATTGTCAATTTAAATTGTTTTGCAGTAAAAAAATTGCAGTTAAATACTCAGAATTACAATTATTGTGTAATGTAATGAAAAACTATTTGTAAAAAAAAAGAAGCTATCCTATCAAGCACTGCCTCAGAAAATTGTTTATCAGAATGTATTGTAAAGTAATAAAAACGCTCAAAAAGGCGTCAGACTTCTAAGGGTAAAAACAGTGAAGATGCATAAACATATTAATTAAATAAAATTAAGTTACCAAAAATAATCTACATAAAGGGATCAATCAATTAATGTATTTTATTTGTAGTTTTTTTCATCAATAAATGTATATTTTACTGATATATTAAAAAGTGAGATTTTAATGTAATGTCGTGGCACTTTTTAAAATTTGCACAGATGCTACCGGTGTTTCAAATTGAAACTTGCTAGAGCATCTGCAAAAAACAAACAAATAGAGCGAGTCAATTACATCTGTGCTTCGGTGCGTGTTTATTAAATATCAATATGCAAGTTTAAACCTGTGCCCACCTCAGCATTTGCATAAATAGCAGAATGTCCTGATGCCTCATGAATAATTCACTCCCGGCGTAAAGCGCAAAAACAAAAGCATCTCTGGCGACAACGTTCAGACAGGCCAACAAACAGCTGCATGGAGCCTAATGGAGCCATTATGATTCCACCGGGACAAAGCACGACGCCTTTAGGATCATCTAATCGGCCGAGGACGGACTTGTGAATATGCATCGTGTAATTCTGGCCTCTGACTGACGCTGGAAACGGAGAACCATCCGATGCCTCCAGAGCATTGAAGATGCTGCAGACTCTAAGAGCATCATCATTTCTGTCAAATACCAGGAAATATAGTTTTAGTTCTACTTACCAATGTGTAAAAGTTTAATATCCTCGTGTAGTAGTTGTGTTCTCACATATAACCATAGCATCACGTTAATGTGGATTGTTGGATGCGGTTCTTTACATCGATCTTCTTCTGGGTGGTGGCCGTAACCCTAAATAAACCCAGTCTTTCCAATGCAATGGATTCATTTCATTAAAACATCTATTTTTGTTTTGCACTGTTGACAAGCCTCTAATATTATAAAGCTAAATTTACTTTTTTTAACTGTTAAGTCACAACCATAAAAATTCATAGCTGTGCTGCTGGAACGAGTGGAGAAAGCAAGAAGGGTGTGGCTGCAGACTTGCACATGCACTCTCAGACCAATGCACTTCCTCCAAAGCTGTCATTACTTGTGGAGGGCGCTCAGAAGCGACCTATTGTGTGTGGCTTTTACCACATTTGCTATTCCAGTATCCCGTATGGAGTTATAATTGTAATGAATGCAATATTAACAGGATTAGGAAGGATTTAATTTAATCTAAAAGGTGTTTGATTGAGTGATATTGAGAGTATTTAATCTGACTAAACAAATGAATATATTTTTATTTTCATTACATTTTTATGAGCATAACTCACCTGAGGTCCCACGACACCAGGAGGTCCCGGAGGTCCAGTTTTCCCTTGGAATCCCTGGGACAATCACAAAGAACATTTATATTCAGTGTTTTATTATTTGTATTTAATATTCTGATCCCAAACTTCACTCACAGTCTCCCCTCTCTGACCAGGGTGTCCTGGCAGCCCGTCTTTTCCAGGAGGGCCCTGCAAACAAGACAGATTTGGAATCATCAGGATGAATCAGAGATTTAATTTAATAGCGTTAACACAACATACCGGCGGACCCTTGGGGCCCGGGAATCCAGCAGGTCCCTGGGGTCCCAACAGACCCTGTAAAAAACCACAGAAAGGAAGGGTCAATCTTGCACTGACCAATAATCAATACTCTACACTGATTGAAGCATTATTTATAGTGTACCCGTTCACCGGGGGGTCCTGGGGGGCCATCGCTTCCTGAGTTTCCCTGTGTGGGGAGAAACATCACAGGAACATAAAGCACTCTGTAATATTCCATAGCCATAGAAACATAGTTAATTATTTAAAACGCAAGCTCAATATCGGAGTTAACGAGCCATTAAAGATTTCTGTGACTGATGGAGGATGTAAAGATTTGTAAAATCTCATTTATTTCGCCGTGTGAGATCTGTGGAAAGACCAGCAGCTCTTAACATTACTGTAGTTCAGGTACAGCGTGCAAATGATGAAGAAAAATAGTTTTTGAGAAAATAGTTCTGGTTTCTATCAATTATTTACTAAAAAGAGTTTGAATGCATTTAAGGTTTTTCAAATGCTTTCCATTTTTAAAAATACTACCAACCATCGGTCAAAACAAACCATTTGCAGGAGCTAAACGTTACAAACTTAGTTCTAAAGGGGTCACCTTTGGTCCTGCTTTGCCAGTGGGTCCCCTCGGGCCTCGCTCACCGCGGGGTCCCTGCGGTTCAAACCGAAAAATCAGGATTGAACTCATCAAACAAAAATAAAAAATAAATGTTTTTCTTTCTGTTGAGATTTTCTTTGCTCACCGTTGGGCCTCTCTGTCCTCGAGGACCTGGCTTCCCTGAGGTCCCCTGCGTGTGACAAATGGGAAATGATCACATCATATTATTTCATAATAATATTAATAATAAAAGTAAATGTTTTAGTTGTTACTCCTACTACATTATACTGTATCCTTCCTAGACTTACGGCCGTTTAATATTTCTATGTATACAAACATCCCTTGTAATATGAAAAACAAAACTAAGTAGCAATAAAACTCAATTCTGATATAATAAATACCTGCAGCTTATACTATAGTAACTTTTTTTTAGCTTTATTTTCCTTGTTTACAAGTAATTCTACATACATTTGACAGGTGATTGTCATTTTAATCAAACTTTTTCTCTATTGAAGCATCTACTACAATTTTTTTTAATTAATAGAAATCTTTGTAAAAATCCAGTCTTAATGTGATTTTTTTAAAATCTCAGACCTTTTTCCTACTCCGTCTAGTCTTCCACTGAACTTTTACAAATTTTCACGATATTTTAACATATAAAATGAAATTTTAAACATTTTTGTCGTGCTCTTTTATACATTGGTTATTTTGAATTAAACAAAAATGCGAAATACACCTGTTTTACTTTTTTGGCAAACAAAAAAAAAATGAGATACTAGACAAAATACATAAAAATATGTTATAAAAACAATATAAATTGCTGTGTAATCTATAAAAAATATGAGAAACAAAAAAGTAAAACTGGATTATACACTATCGTCACGCTCTTTTATAGCTTTGCTATTTAGAACAAACTAAAAAGGCAAAAACATTTGTTTAAATATGTTTAAAAAAGCTGAAATTGTTGTGTAATTGATCAAATAAAAACAAAACAAAAAAACTGTATTATATATAACATCTATAATATTATTGTCACGCTCTTTTTTAGATTTGTTATTTAGAATGAAAAATAAAAAAATACATAAAAAGTGGTGTAATTGATCCAATAAGACTCTTTTATAGGCTTAATATTTACGGCAGAATACACTTATTCTGCAACAACAAAATATGACACCAAAGAAATACAGAGTTTGGCCTTCACCCACCTAGCCCCGCCCCTCAAGACTGCTGTGCTTGCACCCAGGCAAAGCGAGTGAACTGAAGCTGATTTTTCCCTGTCTCCTTTAAATCTTACACTTAGAGCAGAAATCAGTGAAATACAAACAAGTAAAAGCCATTTTTGAGAGAAGCAGATGTTCTTTTATGAAACACTGCAGCTCTCTCGCTAATAGATCTGACGCTAAAGTGGAAATCTTTCTTTTTTAATTAATTATTCCACTTTTTACCGTATACACCAGTTGATCTATGTATAGCCGAGTGCTTTGCTTTGGAATTCATCCGTGAATTCAACATTCCAACAACAAAAATCCAACGAGGGAAAATGTGTTTTTTTTTTTTTTTTTTACACACCCGTGTGCCTTTTTCTCCATTGGTGCCCTGGAATCCCTGAAATCCTTGAGAGCCCTAGAGAGCAAGAGAAAGAGAGAGATTGATTCACGGGTCCATCAAAGTCAGGATGGAGAGAGGGATGAAAGTGAGAGAGGAGAAGAGAGGAAAAATGCTGCTGTAGCAGTGCATACTGGGTCACGGTCAAATGGAAAGCTGACACCACAAGGCATTATGGGTAAATCCACTTTGCTTTGATCAAGAAGTTCAAACATGTCTGCCTTCAGCGCTAATGTATGCGCACACAAACACACACTCGCACACAGCCCCTTCACATCAAGAGACTAGCGCAATGCCACTGAGGATGCTGGGTAATCCCAGGCAGATGGCATCTATGGTGAGATGTTCACCTTGGGTCCTTGTCTTCCTGGATAACCTGGCAACCCAGGGACGCCGAGCTTTCCCTGAGCACAAAACAAACATGGAAAACATTAGCAAACGCTGAATAGCTCCTGAAGTAAAGCAGGATATTAGCATCTGAAACGTCCAGCGGAACATTCCTCAAACAAAATTCCAAATTATTTGGGACTATTTTAATCATTTTTCCATGTAAACAATCGATACGATTCCCAACATAAACTACTAAGCCACATTTTGTATGATGCGATCACTCGCTGTAGTCTCTCTCACCTTCTCCCCGGTGGGGCCTAGGGGTCCTGGGTCTCCTGGTAGCCCACCTCTGCCTTTGGGACCCTCGGGTCCATCTTCACCTCTAGGGCCAGCGGCTCCGAGCTCTCCCTGGACACACACAGTTACATTTATTCCCTCCGTTACAGTGATTTAAGGAAATCTACCACTAGCTCGGATGATTTCTAAAAAGCATTCCGCTGATTTCTACCGTCAAGGAGCACAGAAAACTTCATTAAAAAAAAAGGGGTGGGTTTGTAATTAATCATAAAAGTCGGCTACTAAACTCTTGATCTAAAAGACTCATAGGTACATTAATCAAAAATTAATTAATAAACATAAATACATTTTAGACTGATTATCATCAAAGGTACGCTTCACTAGGAACTATATCAGTCAGTCACGGTGCAGGGGCAATAATAAACAGCGCACAGAGCTCAGAGTGTGATCATAAGGACTGTCTCTTCTTTGGGCTCGGGTTCATGGTTCTGAGTTTATTCTTTCATCATTTAATGCTGTTCATGCTTCGTCTGATGCTGGCGACTGTCCGTTATCTCTTTTTGTGTGTTCACTCTTTTAAATACATCACTTCCTGATTTTATCAGGACTGAAAAACTTAGAGTTGCAAAAGAGCTCTTATGTGTATTCACAGGTCTCAAATCAGCTGTTTGTGGAGGCCTGGGTTCTTAAAGCTCCTAAGTTGATCTGTTGGGAAAGATTGCATCGATTGCCCTTTAACCTCTTAAGCCCTGAGGCCTATTTTCCGAAAATCCTATACTTTTACTTTTTAAGGCATTTCTCAGCTTTTACAAGGCCTAAACTGCAAATCTTGGTATCAAAATGAAGATAGGTTCTTGGGGAGTGGTGTGGATGAGTTAATTTGACAGTCAAGAACACTGGGTAAGAGTAATTGATGTTGGAATGGCCAAAAAATGAACTAAAAAAACTAATGGCCTAAAAAAAAAAACACATGTTTCCTCCAATATCTCCTTATTTTACTTATAACGAAGCAAATAAACACAATCAATTGTAACCACTACATGTCAAGAACATCTGTAGCAAGTTTGGTGTTCATACTACAAGAAACTAATATTCTGTAAAGGTTTTGATTGAACAAAGTTCAGGCGTAATCCATGTTGGCACAGTTTGGCACAATTTGGCACAATAATTGAAATATGGAAAAAATCTTGTCCAAAGCTTCAGCTACGTTCATAGTCTTCTTTTCTTGCTTACGGGACATGATTTCAGCAAAAAAACTCCCAAAGAAACGCTGTAAAAGGGGGGTGGAAGCTCATTTACCCCATCTTGCTGCGCTTTTGGGAACCTTTCATTCACAAACGCCTTCGACGTCGAGCTTCTGCGTGTCCCTACCCCCCGACCATCTGTCCAATCCGGGAGATCTATAGATCGCTGGAAAGCTCTGATTCTATGGAAACCAATCAACCAATCAGCTCAACCATTTTGAGACTGACGGGATCGCCGACGAATCACACGACGCGCAGTGTGGAGAGACCACCTCTTACGCACAGGGAGTCATTCCATATTTGGTGACGTCATGAGACCAAGGAGCCACAGAAAAAATGCAAAATGGCGTTTCCGCGAAGCTATTGACCGGACATAACAACAAACGGACTTTTATCGCTATGGAAATAACTTTGTTGAAAAAACGGCAAAGGTAAGACAAGATTTACATGCTTGCTTGGTTTCCGCTGGCGTTTTTTCGTGGAACTTTCGCTCCCTGCTCTGAAATACTTCATGCAATGTTAATGAGTTGCATATCGCTGGATTCAGCTGGTGGTTAGCTTTCATTTGATGCCATGGTTTTGGTGTTTCCGTTTATATTGTGGATACATATCGCACATAAACAAAAACGTGGTCATGAATTATACTCCGGACATGTTGTTGTTTATTTGCATGGCGTTCGAGCTGTGGTTAACGGATATGAAATTGAATTAGATACGTTTTTAGAGGAGTTTCCGCTGAACACAACAGTATTTAATATGTGTGGGTTATTCTCAGGGTTCGTGAGCTATGAGTGAAAATTTAACGCACAAGGGGGCAAGTCCCCGGTACCGGGGACTCTCGGGCTTAAGAGGTTAACTACATCCGGATGATTTGGCCGGATGATAATCTCTCATCCTTAGGTTTAATGATGTGAACTTTACTTCTACTTAGTGATATTTAAATTGAGACTTTTTTTCAAGTTGCTGTTAAATACTTTAAGAGATTGGTGTTCCCGCATATATATGTTGTGACGGGGTGCGGTGCCACTCATTTGCCCCGTGCACTTGCCATTTGATTGCGACAGAGCCCATAAATAGGTAGTCACACCATTCGGAGTGACCATTTCCCGTGAGAGCCACCGGGAGCCGAAGGAGCCCAGGAGGTGCCCACCGACCGGGTCTATAGAGTCGCCGTCGGACCAGTTGAGTTCGGCTGATTGGTCCCCAGCTCCCTGAAGGCTTCTGGAGCGCTCTGGCCGTCCACATCCTTCACAATTTCCACTTTGTCCCTGATTCCTGGACATTGATATCCAGAATCTGCTGATCTTGAGTGGAATTCATTCAACTTTAACAAGATTCCCAGTCCCTGCACTGGCCACACAGCCTCACAGCATGATGAAACCACCAACAAACTTTTATCTGTTTGTTTTCACAGCATTTTTTTTTTGGCCAAACAACTTTAATTTCATCAGTCCACAGCTCCATATTCCAAAATGAAGCTGTCTTTATATGCTTTAGCAGATCTCAGGTGACACCATGTGTGGCGTGTGCAGAGAAAAGGCTTTTCTCTGTATAGTTGAACGATGCACAGTGGCGCCATCTGCAGTAGGATGATGATGTAGGTCTTTGGATCTGCTCTGTGGGTTGACTGTGAATGTTCATACCATCCTCTGAGCTTAACTGAGATGTTTCTTGGTCTGACACTAAAGGCCTTAACTGGAACTGTGCTTCTGGTCCTCCAATCCCGCACAATGTTCCTCACAGTTGAAATTGAGAGCTTAAATCTCTGAGACAGCTTCCCCTAAACCCTGATGATCAACTGTTATTGTTTTCAGCTCATCCGAGAGTTGTTTTGCAGCTCCCAGGTTGCTACTCTTTAGAGAAGATGCAAAGAGGAGAAACACTCTCTACTTTCTCCTGATTGGATTCACTTGTCTTAGCCAGACAGCTTTTACTCTCATGGAAACATGAAGACTTGAGTGAAATTAACTACATCCAGGTCCACATTTGAAATAAAGAGTTTGACACCATCAGCTGCGTTGCCAGAACCCCAGGTTCTGCTCTTTAGCCCCAGCACACGTCACGCTTTTATTGGTTCACATCCCAATGCTCCAAAGCAAATGTGAAAGTGATGTGGAACTAAATATAGACTCTCACACATTTATCTGATTCTTCAGAGAGATGCTCTGAGAATTAAAGATCGACCCGACGAGAAAAGAAAAATCCATCGATGATTCCCCGAGAGAAACCCAAACACTAATCACCTCCTCATCTTCAGAACAAATCTCTCACCTTGTCCCCTTTAATGCCCATATCTCCCTTAAATCCTGGGAATCCATCTTCTCCCTGAGAAAGAGAGAGAGAGAGAGATGAAAGTTTGACACTTAGGGACAGAAAGACACATTGTACCCTTTTAGACAAATATGGTCTCTATGGCAACTGCTCTTTGCACCAATAGTGTTATTTCCTGCTGCACTCTGGTCATATAAAAGTTCTTAATGACCAAAGCGAGGTTGAAAAAGCATCTCACAGTGTCCGTATTCAGAACCAGAAATGAATCATTAATGTTACGGGAACAGTGCATTAGGAATCGGGACAAAAACATTAAAATTACCTTTTCACCCTTGTTTCCTTTCAGACCACGGACTCCATCCGAACCCTGCACGAAGAAAGAGAGAAATGAACTGGAACTTCTAAATGTAAATGGTTTGAGATTCTGAATGCTTTGTTTCAAGCATCGATTCCTATCGTCCTCATGAAATCAAGCTTCTTTTGAAACAACCGAGTGATTAAAATGTACAGAAGATCATTTAATGAAGGAATCTTTAGCAGTAAGCAAGTGACTACAAATGTATGGATTTGAAAAGCCCATTATATTTCTGCAAATAAGTTTGTTTTTATTTTTTTTAAAGAATGTTTATTTTTTTTTAAAAGATAATAAAATAAAACACTATTAAAGAAAAGACCTCTAATATGAATGTATTTAAAAATAGAACAAATTCCCCCCCAAAAATTAATTACATAAAAAACATAAGTTCCTCAAAAATTAAGTAATATATTGTATGGATAAAATGAATATTGTTTAGAAGACAAATAATGTTTCAGGTTGAAGTATAATGTGAAAAATATATATTGCAAACAAATTCAACACCATTTAAAACAATTTAAAAAAGATTTTGATTTAAAGAAAAAAAAAAACAACCTAATGTCGTTTTCAATTTGTTATTTGTAATTTTTGTCTAAGAATGAAAATTGATATTAATTGACAATAAACAACATATTCAAATTTTAAAATATGTATATAAAACATATATATAAAATTTATTTATATATATATATATATATATATATATATATATATATATATATATATGTATGTATATATATAGATAGATAGATAGATAGATAGATAGATAGATAGATAGATAGATAGATAGATAGATAGATAGATAGATAGATAGATAGATAGATAGATAGATAGATAGATAGATAGATAGATAGATAGATAGATAGATAGATAGATAAAATGTAAACATTTAAAAACTAAACTAAGACTCATTTCACTATGTTCAATATGTTTTAATTTTTTTGCCTGAATTTTAAAAATATATTTATTGACGATAAACATCATCTGCAAAAATAAGGTGGGTGAAGTTCAGAGTAAAGTCAAAGAGAGGAAGGTAAGACTGGTTTAAATAATGGAGTAAATGATTGCTTGACTGAGAGCAGCATGCCCTGATTACTCCTCCCGAAACTCATTAGTTAAAAACCTCTGACATTTTTAAATAATTACAGTTTAAACTAAATAAAAACCTTTCAACTTGTTTGGACCAAAAATGAACCAAATGAAATGGTTCTTAAACTCGATTACATTTACAGCTCTGACGAGATTAAAACTAGAAACTCAATGACATCTTCTTTCTTTGAGAACATGTTCTGACCAATCAGAGCCAGTTTTACAGATTAAAACCATTTCAACACGCACCTTCACACCTCGAGGTCCAGGATATCCGATTGGCCCTTGAGACCCAGGAGGGCCCTAAAAACAGTTATCCATTAATCTATTGATCACATCTGACCTGCACGACTCTGTTAGAAAAGGAGGAACATTTACCAGGTTTCCTTTCTCTCCAGATGGTCCCTCTTTTCCAGGGTGGCCCTGGAACAAAAGAACATTTACAGTTATTTTATTAACCAGCAGAAGCTTACATTTACATTTAAGAAGCTTGAGAAGCTTCGCTTTAAGCTAAATTCAGGACAGAACTGATCATCTGAGGCTAGTTTCAGAAAACCATCAAAGTCACTGGCTGATGAAAGCTAAGTGATGTCATAAATATTCCATAATAACGTATTTAAATATTTATAGATCCACACTAATCACTGTATCTGTAACTCAATAAATAACAAGCGTAAAGTGGCGAATCACGGTAAAATAATTATAAACAATATAAATAAAACAAATGCACAATGTATGAGGTTAAATAATTATAAATACACCCTAAACAATCCTGAAATATACTTTCATTTACAAAATGTAATAAAATACACACACACAAATATAAAAAAACCAAAGCAAACCTAATTAATATATTAAATGAAATGTTTTATTTAAAAAAAATAGTAATAAATAATCAAATACAAAAAAAATAAACATATAAAAAGTAAATAATACACAAAACATTAATAAAATATAACTTAAATATGGCAACAATTATTGGATCTGTAACCTGTGGGTAATCTTTGGTGCAAAAAATGATACATTTATTAAAATTATCAACAAATCAATGAATATAAATGACATTAAACGAAACACGAGGCTTGTTCTCATCTCTCTGATATGGAAACAGTGCACAGATGAATCCTGTCTGGCACACACTCACCGGGGGTCCGTCGGCTCCTGGCATTCCAGGTAATCCAGGTTTCCCAGTGGGTCCCTGAAGAGAAGAGAAGCAACCGAGAGAAGAGGATCATTTCCTTTCCATTAGCACTCACACACACTTCCTGTCCAAACGCACACGATCAAACATTGAAATATAGTGGTGTAATGATATATCACGATACGAAACTTATACATAGCGTAGAGTCACTGGGAGATATCGTCTAGGTGTATTTGCTTCTTGGAGTTAAGGTGCTTCAAGTTACTTCTGCAACTTCTTTACTTTGTCTTTCCATTTTATTTAATATTTATAGTAAACAATTATGCATTACTCACACTTTAAACATTATAAAGCAAACCCTCTTGAATTGAATTGACCTTTAAAGATCATGATTGCTGCAAATCTAGGGTTGCCAGATATTCCACATTGCACAAATTGCCCTCACCTTTTCTCCTGGAGGGCCGATGGCTCCCTGAGGACCTGGAAGCCCCTGTGATATAATGACACAAAAAGGTTAATGATATCTCAGAGGGGGCAGGGCTATGGGTGGAACTCAATTTCCCAATGCAGACCTGAGCTCCGGGATTGCCTTGCTGTCCTGGAGGACCTGGCTCACCTTGAGGACCCTAAAGTGTAATGAAAAACACGGTGATCAGAGGGTCCAGGCGTGTTTCTGTGAGTGTGCATGTGTTTGTGTCCGACTTACAATGTTTCCTTTAGGTCCCTGGGGGCCGTCCATACCAGCCACACCCTACAACACGGGTCAAAATAATCAAACGGATAAATGCAGAATGGTTTTCAAACATGAAACTATTCATTTAATAGTTTACATTGGGGATCTCCCTCCACCAAAGATTCATTTGGAAATTACTGTTGATTAATAATAACTAGATGGCTAAAGTTTGCTCACAAACATTGATGTTGATTTATAAAAGTGCCCTTTAAAAGTATTTGTTAAATGTTGATAATTATCAAAATTCTAAACCGACATCATTTTCGTGAGCTGAGATAGAGATTTGCTAAACTGGTTGCTATGGTCAATTTTCTGGTTGCTATGGAGGGGTTATATTCCTCCATATATTATATTTATATTGTTCCCTTTTGACAATATAAGTTATATAAACCAGCCCCCATGTCTCTATCATTTACCAAAGCTTGGTTGCTAGGATAAACATTTTGGTAGCTAGGGAGCTGTCAGTGATTTCTTAAAATGAAGTTGTTACTATGATTAACATGAACAACCCCCCTGTTTCTCTATGATGCTTTATCTCTAAGATATGATAATTCATTGTAAATCGATGGAAGTTTTTTTTTTCTTCCACAGACTGATGACCTCCAAAATTATAAAGAGTTTAGGGTTTCTATGATGTTCACAGTTTTTAAAAAATGTTTTATGAACAAACATAAGACAACATTATATTCAAAGCCCCTTTCCAGCAACTCAAGGACACCAGCACAAAAATAAAGAAATCCTTATTCATAATATTACAATATAAAGTAATATTATAGTATATACTTATCCTAGCTTAAGGTTTAAGGTTTAAACTTATTTTTAAAAACATTTAATTACGGATCCCACATTCCTGAAGTGGAAGATCCTGGAGGAGAGAGGGTTTGAGCAGAGGGGATGGTGCAATATCATGCCGTGCCTAAACAATCATCAGGATCTAAACAATTCATCAGGATGTGAAGGTGTACGAGTTGAACGAGGGACGAAGAACAGAGGCAGTGGAGATGGTGAAAGTGTGTACTTACAGGAGGTCCGGGAGGCCCCTGGGGACCTTTGGGGCCCAGCAAACCACGAGGACCCTGAACCACAGAAGAAGAGAAAGCTTGACTCTCAGAATAACAAAAGTTGCTCACATGACCTCAACATAAATAGCACATTTAAAAAAAAATAAAACAGTAAATGATATTTCAAAAGAGACTAATTTGCATTTCCTTTAAGACGTGGTACCCCGGGATGAAGATTGATGATTGTACCTTAGAAAGTGTAAATATCTTTAAATGTTTCATCCAAAATTAGAAAAATGACATTATTTTTATCGTGAATCCCCAAAAATAAAAATAAAAATCAGCTATAACAATTGCATGTTTGGCTTAGAGCCCCCCCCTTTTGGCAAAAAAACATTAGAAACATTAGCCTGGCGGAGTTTAGGACCCAGAAATTCAGATGCCCTTTGACCTGCAAATACTAAATATGAAGCTGGTTTGTGTCTTGGGAAATACTGTTAGATTTCTAAACTATCTGTTGTTTATTCTCAATCTCAAAAATGATCATATATTAAACAGATATCCAGTATTTAAAATACAACACATTAATAAGGAACATTAGGGATAACTTTTTGTGCAAAACCTTAAGTAAAAACAGTGAGAGCTTTAGTGAAGGAGGAAGACTGCCACCTGGAGGATGCAACCACAAACTGCTCGACTTCACTTCCTGCTTTGCATTTCTCTCACATCAAAACTAGCGCATGAAACCTGCTGAAGACAGCAGCATTGGACATCTATCTGCATCTAATCATCTATCCATCTACGGAGGATCAGAGAGCATGCTGGGCATCTGGAGGAAAGATTAACTTACCGGTTCTCCAGGCAAGCCTCTGGGTCCGACCTCACCATCATCTCCCTGGGATAGAGGGTATTATGTCATTGGAATGATCATTTCAGAAGAAACAGGTGATTAGGGGAAACTAATGAGGGCTTGTTATAGAAGGATTCGTAGAATGGATGAACAGAAGTCTCTTACTCTCTCTCCGTCCTCTCCTGGGGGCCCCAGTGGTCCCTGGGGGCCTGTCTCACCCTAAAACAAACAGATCATCCATGAGCTGCTGATATAATGGCAGGAAAATAAGTACCGTTTGGATATTAACTATTCTTATGACTGGTACATTTCTATGTAATGCTTGCCAAAAAATCTAGTAAATAAAAGAGTAAAGGTGTAATAAAGTAACAATAAAATCAAAGATTTACCCTGTGACCCTTTTCACCAGGCAAACCAGCGAGACCATCGAATCCTCGGTCGCCCTTTCAAACACACAGACAGGAAAAATCAATTGAGATTTTCCAAGAAATCAACATGACTCATAGATGAAAATAAGAGATTTCTTGAATTTTACCTTGGTGCCCGTCTGTCCTGGCATCCCCCGGGCTCCATCTGAACCTGATCGACCCTGAGGTGCATAAAACAAAGCTGAAGTTCAAAAAAACGCTCAAGAACATCACCACTAACATGTATCATTTATATATTCATCATTATAATTCACACTTACCCTTCGACCAGGCTTTCCAGGAGGTCCCGGGGATCCTAATGGACCACGGGGACCCTAACAATCATCAAGACTTAAATAAAGACTTTGGTTTAATTAAAAAACACAGAGGATTGTAGGTATTCTGTGAGGTTTACCTGAGGACCTGCTTCTCCAGACTCTCCCTTGAGTCCAGCGATACCAGGGGGACCCTGGGAAAACAAGTGTGACATATCATTGTACAAAACATCACGTGATATCCAAAAAAATCATGTTATGACTACCATCTAACCATGATATCCCCCCCCCCCCCAAAAAAAAAAAAATTGTCAAAAGGTTTAAAAAAAACAACACATGCTATATAATGGGTTTTAAACCTTGCACATAGCCTGTGGCTGGATTCATGAAAGAGACACTATAAAATACAAAAATTAAATCTGTACTATGTCTATGTCATATCAAAATTGAGAACTAACATCACATTTTAAAAAATCATAACAAAATAATCACCAGTTAAATCACAACAAAGTAAATCACCAGCGAAATCAAACCAAAATAATCACCAGTTAAATTAAACCAAAATAATCACCAGTTAAATTAAACCAAAATAATCACCAGTTAAATTAAACCAAAATAATCACCAGTTAAATCATAACAAAATAATCACCAGTTAAATCATAACAAAATAATCACCAGTTAAATTAAACCAAAATAATCACCAGTTAAATCATAACAAAATAATCACCAGTTAAATCATAACAAAATAATCACCAGTTAAATTAAACCAAAATAATCACCAGTTAAATCATAACAAAATAATCACCAGTTAAATTAAACCAAAATAATCACCAGTTAAATTATAACAAAATAATCACCAGTGAAATCAAAACAAAATAATCACAAGTGAAATCATAACAAAATAATCACAAGTGAAACCATAACAAAATAATCACAAGTGAAATCATAACAAAATAATCACAAGTGACATCAAACCAAAATAATCACCAGTTAAATCAAACCACAATAATTACCAGTTAAATCATAACAAAATAATCACCAGTGAAATCAAACCAAAATAATCACCAGTTAAATCATAACAAAATAATCACCAGTGAAATCAAACCAAAATAATCACCAGTTAAATCATAACAAAATAATCACCAGTGAAATCAAACCAAAATAATCACCAGTTAAATCATAACAAAATAATCACCAGTTAAATTTAACCAAAATAATCACCAGTTAAATCGTAACAAAATAATCACCAGTCAAATCAAACCAAAATAATCACCAGTGAAATCAAACCAGATAGATGAAACTTACCAGAAGACCAGGGCGCCCTGTTAGACCCATGGGGCCAGTGGGACCCCTCATCGCCAGCTGAGAGAGAGAAATAAAAATACAACCTCATCACTTTATAAAACTTCATCGGTTTGTCATTGATCGGTCAGTTCAAAAGATTTCTAGTGAGGCTCAAACAGGTTTAATTGTTCACTGAAAAACCAAAAACTCAAACATGAAAGATTGAACATAAAAGAAAGTACAAATGCAGCTCATGCAACCGCTGTTAACTTCTGTAGCAATGATCTCAGTTCATCCAGTGTCTGTGTGTCTGCATGTTGTGATGGGAGAATACGTGTCGTACCCGAGCCTGCTGCATGATGGCCTGCATCTGAGCCTCCTGAGCAGAAACACCAGGACCTTTCTGTCCTCCATCTCCTCCAGTGCTCATACGGAACTGTACACAAAGAGAAAACCTTAATCAAACTTGATTTGAAAACAACGCAACCTTGTTTTGATTCAGTTTTGTATATTTCAGGTATGTTTTTAGTCTAAATAATTCTGTTTCTAACATGTTATGATTCCAGCATAACCAGTTTAGTCCAGAGTGAGTGTGTTCATGTTTAGCACCAGAGCCTGGTCAAGCTTTTAAAAGGGTAAATGTGTTTCCTTCATCTGAAGAAAAGAGCTGCGCATTTCAAAGATAACTTGAACAGTGGCGCCATCAGGTGGTGCAACTGTATCCCTGCATGCCCTCGGCCACTGAGGCTCCATAGTTTAGACTTCCTTCTGCAGCCGTGTCCGCTGCATGCTTACATGACTACTGCAGTGTTTCCCTTACCTTTAGTGATGGGGGGGCGTGGTCACAGGTTCAATCAACCTGTGTGAATGATGCCGTGGCCTTTGTGTGCTACTTTTGCCTCGTGTTTGATTTCATTTTGAGTAGCTAAATTTGGTTATTTGTTACTAGTTCTGTTAGATATATTTGAAGTACTGTTGGGTTTCACTGGAATTGCGCTCCTTTCTTATTTTAAACACTTATTTCCACTTATTGCTAATGAATCTATTTCTCGTTCACCTCAAACCCATGCTGTCCTCCAATTATTTGCCACTTCTTGAGCCGGTCATGACCAATTTAATAAAGAAAAGTTCAATAGAGATGTTTCTGCATAAAGTAGGTTTCTCTCAATTGATTTCCCTTCACTTTATCTGGAGACATGTCTCAATATCCATCTGACCGGACATCCATGGGGCACCGAAACAGATGCAGAGCAAACTACAGATGGCTGAAATCTCAATGATACTCACACGAGTAAAAACTCAAACAAGAGTAAACCTCTAATGGTGTGAGGCGTACTTACAGGCAGCATCATGACAGTCCCTGGAGGTCCTGGAAGACCGTCGGCTCCAGGGAGACCAGGGCGACCAGGGAGCCCCTGTTGAGAACAAAGGATTGTGGGTAAATGTTTTAGTGAGTATCTCTGTTTGTAACGTTCTGATGGAAACTCACCCTCTCACCAGACTCTCCAGCAATGCCTGGGGGACCCGATGAACCAGGAGGTCCAGGGAGACCCTAAAACACAAAGAAAAGGCCGCGAGGAATGAGTCGATCGGTGAACGAACGTCAGCAGGCGTAAGTAGGTCAGGAATGAAAGCAAATAAACAATGGCGAGGCTGCAGAGACGCATGGAACCATCGGAACCAGTTTGGTTTAAAGAGGAACTAGTGAAGCTCTGAGTAAACCTCAGATTTAACAGACTCACCGTTGGACCCTCAGGACCCGGCGGGCCTTCGACCAGCATTCCCTGGCAGAGAAGGGAAACACAGTAAAAGAAGATTGCTAACATATCAAGCTTCAAACATAAAAAAATAGAGTTAAGTCTGATTTTGAGGTAAGAGGTTTTTTTTCTCTGAAGGATTATTTGGAACTATTAATGCAGATGATTTTCTTTCAGAGATATTTCAGTAGAAATAGTTTAATTTTATTATTTTCATTTATATTATTTCATAATTCTGACGGGGTAAAGCTGGATTCATTTTTTGTTTGTTCTGCTGCTGTTTGCTGTGCACGTTAAAATTAAAGTCGACACAGTTCCAATCGATACCCCTCTATTGATCCTTTAAATGCTCATCTAAAATGTAAAACATATCATTAAGGAGTAGATAATTGTTTAATAAGCGGCGGTTGTTGATTTAGGGAATTAACCAAACTGCAGATCATAATTTAATATACACAGTAAATATTTTCTATTTTATTTGCATTAAGGCGTCCGTCATTGTGCTGCTGCTCTCTTGGTCAGGAAGCTTGCAAAAGATATTTTATGAACTGGTCACAAATGAAGCAATTTTAATAGCATTCCTGGCAAAATAAAGATAAATAAATCCTCTCCTGCAGCAGGTAATTACTCGTAAAGCTCATTGAATTTAAAGCATTAGTCATTTACCCTCAGAAATTTCAGCAGCTTTCTGGGTTTACTTACGGGTTCGATGATCGCTGGCTCTCCTTTCTGGCCCTTCTCTCCTCTCAAACCATCCACCTTCAGAAACATGAAGAAGTTTATTACATTTTCTTTCATTTCTTGTATTCCTGGAACCAGTTGTACTTTAAATATACACTTCTCCCCCTTTGATCAGAGTTTTATTGAACACTTATTTAAACTCCATAACTTGAAATAAAGGTAATAATCTTAATTTAGACACAAAATCTTCAGTTTTTCTCAAATTAGTTGAAGCAGAAATACATCCACCTGCAACAAAAACTGCTACATAGTATTTTGTATGAGCTCCATGATTTTGAAGGACTGCACCAATCGTTCGAGGCGTGGAATGAAGAAGTTGGCGACAGATTGCAGCATCTGCCGTTCTCCATTTTTCAGGAAGAAGCTCTTTTAGAGCCTGGTGCTGAATGGAGAGCGATGCAGCGAATGCAGCTCCCCAACACCAGCAGCACTCCTGCAGCCCCACATAATGACACTTCCACCACCATGTTTCACTGTAACCGCCACACATTTTGTGTGAAATCCTCATCTTTTCAGCACCAGACAGTTTTAAAACCATTAGTTCCAGAAACAACGATCTCATCACTCCAGAGTCTAGAGTCCCAGGAGTCTTCATCTTTGGGAGAATCTTCCTTCGTGGACTGTACACTTGCATAGCATTCCTCTGCAGTGTGGCATCATGTGAAACGCTCTCTCCAGTTCGGCTTTCTACTGCTTTGGCTAACTGCAGTGAACTTGCAGGAGATGTTCTTCAACCCTTTTCATCAGAAGATGCTCCTGTCGAGATGTTACCTTCCGACAGGAGCCGTGGACCACCTGGAGGTCACTGTGAGATGGCTGCACCTCCATCTTTCTCACATTTTTGGAACACCTTTGCTAGAGTATTTTGACTGATATGTGAAGCTTTGTTCATCTTCTTGTAGCACTCACCTTTTTATTTAAATAAATTTTGTGACATTTTTCATCCATGGGGAGCCATTGCTAACAGCTTGAATTGGGCGGGACTTTTCTTTATTAAGTGATGTCCTTTTGTCGTCCTGTGGTTGACGCCTGTTCATTAGAAAGTTGTCGTCTTTTCTCGTAAAACTATAATTGGGGTGCACTCATGTTTGCAACATGGGCTAGATAGAATTTTTTGGGAAAATCACTTTATTTGGGCTGCAAATGAACAAATCTTGTTTGCAATCAATGGCCCACATTTGTGGAAGCACGTTGTAGTGTAGCATCTCATAGAAAATGTTTATTCTGAAAGGAAACTAAAGGTTTTCTGTTGTGGGGTGTTCTTATTTCGTGAGAGATTCTCGAGTCTAACTCACATGTCCGATGATCTCATCGGTCTCGGCCGGAAGTTCTTTCTCTCCGTCGGGGTATAAATCATCATAACTGTACATCTTCTCCAGCTCCTGATCCGTGTAATCCTTGATGGACTCCTCCTTAAACTGATCAATGTCGAATGAATCTGATTCTCCGCCGACTCCTCCCTGCGCTCCTGTGGCGACAGACCCGGCCCCGGCACTGGCTCCTGAGCTGCTGGCTCCACCCCCAACTGAGCCGCTTGAGGAAACAGTACTTTCTCCGGTGGATACAGATCCGCCCCCCACTGACACCGAAGTGCTACCAGCTCCTCCTCCTCCCACAGTGTAATCCCCCTCTCCAAACCCTTCTCCGTATCCATCGCCGTAGTTCAGATCAAAACCTTCTCCGTACTGTGAGTCTTCATAGCCAGCACCCTCCTGCACAAACGTATCCCATTATAAATAAAAGTAAAACAATAAAAATGCAATATTTATCATTCATAATCACATAAGACATTAAACATATTTATGACCGAAAAATAAATAATAAAAGTGAATGTGAACTACTATAAAAGTTGTGAAGGGTGCCAATGACTGCCATTAATTAAAGATTTTAATTCATTTGTTTTTTCATTTTCAGAAATTTTCAGAGATGCAGAATGACCTTTATTTTTAAAACCACAAACAAAGTTACAATTAAGGTTAATGAAGGTATTTACATATACATATATGTAAATGTGTGTGTGTGGGGGGTGGGGTTCTGTTTATTTAAATTGCAGCTGTATAATTATTCAGCACTTTTAGAATACTGAATATTTTCTCATGAATGGAAATATTTCGCTTCGCTTAATTTAAACAAACACTTTTGAGATGTAAAAAAAATATGAAGCTACCTTAAGCACACTGTTAAAACACTTCTAAAAAATTGTATATATTTTATCCCCGTCACTAGGTATATTTATCCATATTTTTTAAATATATTTTTTTGTGTTTAGTTGTAAACCAAATACAATTTTTGACTAGAAGTTCTCAAAAGCTACAAAGCACTCCAACAAATTACATTGTCATTGTGAAGCACATCACATCTACATCTGATCACATCTACAGATGATTTTAAATTTAACTGTAATATTAACATTATTAACCTCCAGAATTTTATAATGAATTTTTACAATTTATGAACGGTGAAAATAAACTCTTCAAGTGTTATTTTGAAATAAATGGATAAAGATTGTTACGTTTAATTAATATTTTCCATTATATTTCTGATGGAAATGAAAGTAAGCAGTAGATAAATATCATTATTTTACAGAGAAATTAAAAGTTGCATACTGAAAAAAAATATCCCTAACTCACCGAGGTAGAGCTAGAACTGGAACTGGATCCGGTGCTGGAGCCGGAGCCTACACTGATCCTGGAGCTGGATCCAGAACTGGAAGTGACTCTGGAACTGGATCCAGAACCGGAGCTTGAGCTGGAACCAGAGCTGGATCCAGAACCGGAGCTGGATCCCGAAATAACTCTGGAGCCGGATCCGGAAGCAGAGGTAGCATTGCGGATGATAACTGACGAGTGCCCCGTTCCTCCTCCTCCACCTAATGATGAAGTGATGATGCGCCGGTCCAGTTTTACTTCTCCTCCCAGGCCCATGTCCACCTCCCCCAGGCCAAGCCCGAGATCTACCTCTCCACCCGTCGCCGTTCCTGCTCCTGTGATGATGGTGCGCGAGCTGTCGGGCTGGGCCGTCGATTCGTCGTAGTACGTGTCGTATCCCGTCTCGTAGTCGGCGTAGCTGTCGTATCGGTCCTCGCCGGCACCTGTGGTGGAGCTGCTGGATGAGGAAGTGGAGGATGAGGAAGAGGAGGATGATGCAGAGCTGCTGGATCCATCTGCTTCACTGGTGATGACACGATCGCTGTCTGGTACAGACTCCTAGAAATCATAGATGGACGATAATCACAGAAAATGTTTTTGATGAGACGATATAATGCTCTCAGGATATCCATGATATATGATAGTCACGTAACACCCACTGTTTCAGTTCCAACCAACTCTTCAGTGGTTTCTTCTTTCTTTTCCATGTCTTCATAGTAGGGATACTCGTAATAGTAGTTATCATCCCCTGTGTTCTGAGGAAAACAATCAAGAGCATGAGTAAGAAGCTTTAAATCACACAGTAATTGTTCCAGAAGATTTGTCTACAAAACAGGAAATCCTTCTCATTTTGTTTTGATATATATATTTTTAACATCTTAAAAAAAGAATATGTTTCCATGTCAAAGGGATGTCTCTGTATTCACAAAACTGTACTGGAAGACCGCCATTTTGAAAAAAACATCTTGGTGTGGTGAAACCACAAATGTTACCCTTCGCAAATGCACAAAAAACTTACATATTTACAGCTATATCCCTCATAAAATTCATCCAATGTGCATGAAAAAGATAGGACAGATGAGCCTGCCAGACTGAAAAGATGGATATGCCTTGACGTGACTGTGCTTTAGAAATGGGCTCTACAGCGCCCCCTTAAGTGTAGCAAAAATCATTGTTTCCATTGTTTTGGCCCCCTGAACACATCAGAAAGCCCACCACTGTTTGCCCAAAGGTTATCATTGATAAACATGGTAAGCCCCTTGAAAGCATCGTGGACTGTGGCGCCATCACAGTTTTGACCTTTCTCAACAAATGCTTGTCTTAGTTACAGACCTTTGATTAAATATACTTAAATAAGCTACTTGATGCACTTTTGAATAGCCCTTCGGGGATTAAAAAAGTAATTTAATTGAATGAAACATCTAGAGATAAAACTATTCGTGGGTGTATTTCTCTCATACACTTCATCCAATGAACAAGAAAAAATGAGACTAGCGATCAGAATAGTTTGCTTACGTGATGATAGTGGTGCATTTGTAGTTGTACCCCCTGCATAGTTCATCTATGGGCCACAGAGGTCATTTGGAACGATAAGCCTATGATTCTGAACAGATTGATATTCTTCTGGGGTCAGGCACAGAGAGTGCCACCTGCTGGCTGTATGAATTGTAAGGAAATTGTCCCTCCCACATAGTTCATCCATCGAGCATGAAAGTAATCTGGAATGATGAGCCTGTGATTCTGAACAGATTGATATACAGTGGTATCCCGAGATTACGAATGCTTCGAGATACGAAAGGTCTCGTGGGAAATTTTTTGCATTGAGCTGCAAAAAAAAAATTTGAGATACGAAGGAACAGCAACAGTTCTGCTCTATTATCTGCGAGTCTGATGTCCAGGTCTTCTCAGAAGCGCTCTCTCCAGTGCGCTCGCTACTGCCTCCGCTTGTGCTTCAAACCGTGTTTGTGTTAGTAATACATGAAATATCTCGAGAAAGTTATCTTTCATACGCGGTGCCGTAATGTTTTCTGCATCCGTTCCACCTCCTCCGACACATCGCTTCACTCAAGGTAAGGTTTCTGTACATGTTACATGTGTTTTATTCGGTTTTATTATCATTTATTACATTAACAATGTGTAGATTCAAAGAGTTGAAGAAACGTTAGTAGTGATATAAATGTACACAAATAAACGTGCATGCATTAATGGATTTTAAATGGTTGATTCATACTCTCCGCTCGTGGAGCTCCAATTACTCTCTTCTTGGTTTCACTCGAGCTCTGAGTAATTCAATCAGTGATCTTGATCTCAATCTAACAGCCTGAGGAGGAGAACCAGCAGAGGAAAGAGGGATTCCCTCTCTGACTCCAGCGGAAATCTTATCTAGCAGAGGAATTCTCTCTGACTCTCTCTTCCTCTCACATCAGCGTTTCATCTGTTTCGCTTCTGAAAGACTTTCCTCTAGCAGTGACCCCTGCTGACCTCGGATCAGTAAGATATACAGTTCTTCAAGCTTGTAAACGTACAAGTGCTGAACCTGAGGTCAGCGGAGTTCAATCGCACTCACATCAAAGACAGCGTGCCTGCATGCACATGTGCTGGGATCTCCACCAATCAGAAGCTTCCGTTCTTCTTGTTATTGCTTTGATTTAATTCAGACAGATGATTGGCTATCGATGATCAATATTTACTTCAAATGGTTCTTTTTTCATGTTTGAACCAAACACACGTGTAAAACACACCCTTTAAGGTACTGCTCCTTTTCTTACCCCCCACCCC